>JAABKJ010007545.1:111345345-111385302 GCA_011634705.1 Andricus grossulariae | reverse complement strand
GCTTATGGCCTTATAACCTGTCACTCGCAAATTAATCCCTCAGGGGGCTGTAGGTTCATGCTCGGACTTTATCGCCTGGGCTCGAGAACGTTCGAGCCTCTTTAATTTGTGAGGAATTTATGAACGTCTTAATTCCAAAGTCTTTTTTAACAGGAAACACTCGTTTTTACCACGATTTTTATCTTCCAACTTTCGGAGCCCATTCGAGCAGTACAACTCCTCTTATTGTCTGTAGATCGCTAAGATACAAATTTGTAGTTTTCTCAACTCACGTCCCAACACTATATTGACCCGAGGCTTCGGTACAACCTCTGCTTTGCTCAATAATGCTCTTGAAACGATGGTTGAAATGCCAATGACTTTTTCTCAGCTAATGTCCCAACACTATATTGATCTGGGGCTTCGGTACAACCTCTGACTTTCTCAATAATGCTCTTGAAACGATGGTCGAAATGCCAGTGACTATTTCTTGTCAACAAAAAGTTTTAAGTACAATTCTCTGAAAATGGTCGAACATCATGAGTCTCAAAGAACGCGCACAAAAAGATAATTCTTTAATTTTTCACCACGAAAGTCGAGGATCGCAATTTCCAAAGAACAACTCTTTATAAACAGCCTTTAGCGATAAAATCACTATTAGGACTCTCGCAGGAGTTCCTTCACGTTTGGAATTAGTCAATAATGTGGCAAGGAAGAGAGGATTGATCCTCAGTCCTTCCCATAAAGGTTTTCCACATGAGATCTCGGCTGCTGGTTGCAAAAGATTTCAAAGTGCCGTTTTTCGGCCAGGGAGCGCTTTTTATGCTCGCTGCCCCACTCTACCCTCTCTCTCTCTCTCTTAGGCAATATAGTTGCATGGGAGTTTGTGAGTCTGCGCTCCGAGGTTTCTCCTGTGTGATGCAATTTCGTATGTGCATTCCACAGAAGTTATTTCTCTTGCCTACCCTCAGGCGTCCCTTGTAACTCGTAGGTTACAATATATTAATATTATTAAACTTATTTTAGACTTAATATGCATGGTATATCAAAATAATAAAATTTATAGCTCATTCAATATGAGCATGTATATTAAATTTCATTTACGTGTGTATAAACTCATTTGCATGGAATTTATATCAAGCTAGAGACTACTTTTTTCTAATAGTGAAGCTAGAAAGACAAATTACTTAGAAGAAAGTTTAATTTTTAAGAAAAAAGTTCACTTTTAATCAAGAAATTTGCCTTTTTTCAATGAAAGCTCAATTTTCAATCCAAGGGAACAAATTTTATAAACAAGTCTTATAAATTAAATGAATTTTTAATGAAGTAATTAAAATTTCCACCAAAAGAGTAGAATTTTCAACCATATACATGAATCTTCTACAAAACCGTTAAATTTCCACCCAAAAATTTGAATTTTTAACAAAGAAGGTAATTTACAACGAAATGTTTGAATTTTCATCTACAATTATGAATGTTAAACCGAAAAAAAACTGTTTTAACTCTCAACCAAGCAATTGCATTTCATTGAACCAAAAACGATGAATTTTCCACTAAAATTATGTATCTTCAAGAACAATCAAACGAATTTTTAACAGAAGCATTCAACCAAGTAGTTTAATTTTCAAATAGGAAGATGCATTCTTTATCAAGAAGATTAATTTTGTACCGAAAAGGAAGATAATTTAACAAATTACGTGAATTTTTAGCTAAAGATATTAATGTTTGACTAAAGTGATAAGTCCTCACCAAAAAACTGGATTTTTAACAAAGAAATTCTAGTTTCAACCAGAAAAGGTTAATTACAAACGAAAAATGTAATAGCTAATATTTCAAACAAGAAAGATTTAATAAATTCAAAATTTTTTATAGAACTTAAAAGAATTCAAAAGAATTCAGAGAATTCAAAAGAATTCAGAGAATTCGAAAGAATTCAGATAATACAAAGACATGGATAAATTCTGACTGATTCATGGTCTATTGTACCAATTGAAAAAAAAATTTAAGAACATTAAAAGAATTCAGTGTTCTCATGTGAACGGTATAATTCAAATTAATAGCAGAAGTTATTTTGCAGTTAAGTAAAAAGTATTTCCTAAAATTTAAATATTTGAAGCAAATTCAGATGGAAATCCGGACGGGTGTTGATAAGACGATTACCGCGCTGATATGATGATCATATCAGTATATGTACCCATAGCAAATAATGATCAAAGCACCTGCTACTAAATGTAAGGTTAAATTTCTATTGATTATAGGAAAGCGATAATTTCGTATTGAGGGAAAATTTAATTCAGTAAAATTTAGAATAACTGAAAAGAGAGCAATTAATGAGACTTGAAAACTTCGGCGATCATTTGGCTAATGTAAAAAAAATTTTTAGCGAGTATGTACAAGAAAACGACCAAATTTGGACGACAGCAATAGAAGACCTCTAAATTCTCTTCCTACTATTTTTTCCCCCTGTTCTTTCTTCATTCTATTTATTCTAATGTCTGAACAAAAAGTATTTATGAAAATTTAACAACGTTTCGGCGTTCATACAGCACCCTTTTGAAGACAACAAGAATTAATTAAAAAAAAAAAATTTTCAATTTGAAATCCCGTTACAAATCTAAGGTGTTTTCTTCAAAAGTACGCTATGATTAGTAAATCTTAGGAAACCATAAACAATCAAGGAATTAAAACTTTACGAATCCAAAATTTCAAATGTTTAGTTTTCAAAATAGTATTATTCTAAAAATTATGAAAATTCACGAAAATATATTGTTATCGGAAATGGTCTTTGATGATTATTTAATTATAGTGAAACCTTTGATTTGTCGTAGCAGATATTTCTACATCCCGATGCTTCAAGGTCTGGAAAAATTCCCGAAAATTTCCAAGTTTCTCGATCCAGGGTTTAATTTTTACCAAACAATTTGATTTTTCTGCAAAAAAATAAGTTCGAAACCAAGCAGTTAAATTTTCAACCAAAAAGATGAATTTTCAACTAAAATTACGAATCTTCAACCAAACAATTACAATTTCAACAAAGTAATTCAAGTTTGACCAAGCATTTGAATTTTTATCCAAAGAAGACGAATTTTCAAAAAAAGAGTGTAATTTCTAACAAAAAAGTTAATTTTCTACCGAAAAAAGCGAACTTAAAACCAAATAGTTAAATCTTCAACTGAAATTATGAATCTTCAGCCAAACAACTGCACTTTTGACAGTGTAATCTAACTTTCAACCAAGTAATTAAATTGATATTGAATTTTCAATGAAAATGTTCGTTATTTTTCCATCAACTAGTTGAATTTTCTACCAGCCTAGTTCAATTTTTAACGAAATGCCTGAATTTTCTACCAGAATAGACAAACTCTCAACGAAAAATATCATAGTTCATATTATTTCTACCAAAACATATTTCGAATTGAAATCAAAGTTGACTTTAACAAGAAGAGATGAATTTTCAACAAAACAGCTAAACCTTCAACCAAATCAGATTAATTTTTTACCAAAGTAGTTAAACTTTGAACAAACTAGATGAATTCTGAGCGGAAAATATGATAGTTGATATTATTTTAACCAAAAAAGACTCAAATTTTTAAACTAAGAATAATTATTCGAATAGAGCTAGAATATTTTAGATTAGATTAGTTTTTTACCCATAACTGGCCCACAAACCTCTCGTAATAGGAGATTTACAAAAAGCACAACGTAATTTCAAAGTAACTACAATGAAAGTTCCAAGTGACTGTAAAAATCGTAACTAAGTAACGTTACAAGTTACTTTTAAAAAGACTAACGAAGTCACCCTAAGAGTTAAAAATAACGTAACTTTTTAGTAAATTAGTTCTTTGTAACAAGTTACTACCCAACTCTGATGTATCATCAAGTTACAGTGAATAATAATTAATTTTTCTTTCAAATTGTTTAATATAAAATTATCTAAATAAACGGACATTATTTAAGCAATTTTTCATTAGTTAAGAACATTTTACTTGTCGAATAAAAATAACTTATTGCAATAAGGGAAAAATAGAGCTCAGATGTATCAATATTTCGTCAAATTTAACCATCAAATTGAATAAATACGTTTACCGTGCTGGAGGTGATGTATAGTCTATTTACAAGTTTCACAATGCTGTCTTCTTATTGTTCAAATAAATTTGAAAATAATGCAGTGTCTTTCTTTGCTTAAGCTTTCATATTTGTCACGTTTACCATTTATATGGTATGCTAACTCACTAAATCCCAAATCGTCAAATTTTGATCCAAAAGTGTATAAATTGTTTATCTCACTACAATATTTTAATTTGTATTAAATTCCTCGAGATCCTGGCAAATTAATTGAAGTATTGGTCATTCGTAAAGTGAAGTCATTTCTTCGCACGAATATCAAAGTAATTTTATTAATACAAATAACAAATTTCAATCAATGATGTATTGTCCATTTTTTTCAATAAAATTTTCCCATCTTTCGGTCACCTGCATTATTCCTCTTTCCAAAAAGGTTTAGTTTTTAGAGGCCAAAAGCTGGATCAATCCGTTTTTGATAGCATCATCTGAATTGAATGTTCCTCCATTTCAGATGATTTTGAAGAGAACGAAACAGATGATAATCGGATGGTGCCACGTCAGTACTATACGGAGGATGAGGCAACATTTCCTAATTAAGCTGTAATCATTTTTGGCGTGTAACCAAATATGTATGGGGTCTGACGTTGTCATGGTGGAAGATTATTTCTCCACGACTAGCGAGTTTTTGACGTTTCTTCTTGATTTCTTGGTCCAATCGAATCAGCCGACGACAATAGACATTCGAATTGATATCTTGGCTCTTCGGTGGCAGCTCAAAATAAACAATGATTTTATAATCCCACCAAACAGTCAGTTAAACTTTTTTTTTTATAAATTTCGACCTTTGATTTTAGTTGTGCCTGCCAGACCCCATACATCTTTGGTTACACGTCAAAAATTATTGAAGCTGAATTGTAAAATGTTGCCTCATCCTCTGTATAGTCCTGAACTGGCACTATCCGATTATTATCCATTTTTCTTCTCTTCAAAACCATTTCAAAGGAAAAACATTCAATTCAGATGAGGCAGCTGATGGAAAGATGGGAAAAGGTTATCGAAAAAAATGTCTAATACATCATTGATTAAAGTTTGTTATTTGTATTGATAACATTACTTTTAAATTCCGGTGAAAAACGGCATTGCTTTCCAAACGTTTTGATACTATATTGAAATCTTTTTAAATTACTAAAATCTTCCGAAATATGATCAAATCCCGTGAAGGCCACTTGAATCCCTTGAAAATCCTTCGAAATATTTTAAAATTCTCTGAAATTCCCTCAAATCTCTTAAAATATTGTAGCTTAACTTGATATACCTAAAAAAAGGTTGAATAGTTTTTCGAATTTTTCTTCACGGATTGATGGAAAAGATGAAAGAACTAATCTAGTTATACCGATATGCAATCCTTATAACATTATTACAATCTTTCATTGTGAAATTAATTAACTTTAACGTTGTTTTGAAAATTTCATAGGAAGGATTGTTGACAAATTCACACACATAATTAAGAAATGAATTTAAGTTGAAGTGCTGTATAGAATGAGTTGCATAAGAGAAGTGGTTTCACTTTTCGTGTAAACGTAAAGAATATTTTGAAAAATTATTGAAGTGGAAACAGAGTGAATGAGCGCCAGAGTAGAAGCTAACTGAAATTATTCAGCAGGGAAAAACGGTTTTGGACTTCAATCTTTTATATAGACGAATATGCACTAATAATAAAAGTGAGTACATGAGAATTAAGGGCTCGTTTAAGGCTCTTCACTGTAAATACTAGAGATCTCTTTTTTAACGGTATCATTTTTCCCTTTCCTGTTTACTAATAAAGTATCTTCATGCTGTTATTTTCCATGTTAAAAAAATTAATTTGGGTTCACACCAGTGATGTCATTTTATTACCACTCGAGACTATTTTTTCTGAGTCTTATTGTTTAACCTGAAACTAGCCGTGAAATAATACTTCGTTTTTATTGTGATGCAAGAGCACTGAATGAACCCTCTATTCATGTGAAAGAAAAACGTTCATGTAACAAATATTTCTACCATGGTACTACTACCTTCACGTAAAACTGGCACTCTGGCAGTAATATGCATTTTTTTCAAATGCAGAGCCCAAAATTTGGCTTTTGGGTATCCAATGAGCCCTAATTGAGCCTTTCATTCTGGCGAAGGGCATACACTGTTTAAGCATCGTCCGAGAAAATTAGAAACTGCTGATCTACTTTATTCTCCGTTTTATTTTAGATTCATTTACAGGGTGGTTTCCGAGTGTTGGCGGTTGCGTTTGGAAATGGGTTTGATGTTTTCAGATGGTTAGAACATATGCCAAACTAATGCAATACTTTTTCTTGCACTTTGTCATACTTTTGGGTAAGGGGTTTTCAATTCCTGTAAAATTCAGCTTTGACGCATTAGGTCCCTTTCTTCGGGGACGGTCACATATATCGATCAGGTATCATGGGCGCTAGCCATGTCCGCTAAAAAAAAGTAAAAGAGGAATCACTCATTAACACGGCAAATTTTAGAAGCAAGAAAATTTATCCTGAAACCTAAACAAAGGAAGCTAATGAAGCAAGGAATCTCAGGGGCGGTCCTTCAAATCACAACGGCCATTTTACGTAATAGGAGAATGCTGTAACTTGGCATTTATTTTTCACAAGAGAAGAAAAATGATTCTAGGGTTTTCAACATTATAATAATTTCGTGAAATTCATGTGAGACTCTACCGCTAGAATAGCTCAAAACTTGTAAATAAGGCTTGAACTAAAGAAAGAATCTAATGCGACGAAGTGGTTGATGGCACGGAATCCCAACATGTGGTCATTATCAAAAATCAGTGCACAGACTTTTATCGCGAAACCCCTAAAAAATTGAACGCGAAAACCCAACGCACCTCAATTGCTTCGCTATCCGAAATAAAGGAAAGGTTACCTTCAACATCATTGTTAGAGATATCCTTTTTAAATGTGTCAATCTAAAGATCCAACAATCCAATAAAAAAAAATCTTATCAAATAATCCAAAGAATCAGCTCAATAGTTTTTGATAAAAAAAATTTTTCTCAGGAGGCACACGACACCAAGACTGTGAACTCGAAAGGTGCTCGCATGAAGATGCGTTCACAAACATGAAGTCGCAGCGCTACTATCGGGAAAACTATGAACTAAATAATTACTAACTAGAATTGTGAACAATTATTCGCAATAATATATGACATGTATACAGATGTAAGTAAGACAACAATTTTCTTTGCACCAAATCTTAAAGTTGACAACGGCACAAGGTTACAGAAATGTACAATTTTTACGTAACTTGATTTGCTCGGTAATAGTTCGTGCATGATGGATGCGTTCCATGGTTGATATGTTCATTCGATAGTCCGTCCGATGAACAATGAGCCCACAGTCACCAGGTTTTCAATCATTTTGTTACAGCTTAAGGATCGTGATATCACATGTCCAGGTAATATAGCGCTTAGCTGGGGTCCATAGTGGCGAACAAAGTCGAGTTCCATAGGACCCAGAATCATTTTCCCATGGCGTGAGTCTCACGGCAGCACACCTCAGTGATATGATGTTCAAGGGCCGGTTGAAGATAATGGAGTCGTGCAGGTTAATTGGGCCGGCTGCTTAATTACCGCCATTACACGGGCTGAGTTCGGTAACTCCGTGGTGTTGTTGTCGATCTCCAATTTTTGGAAGGTGGTGGGTTTACATGGAAAGATTTGTGTACAAAGGAATACATTTTTAACTTTTATAAATTTATTAATTTATGAATTAATTATCGAACAGTCTGTAGCTCTTGTTTAGGTGAACATCTATTATCTTATTAGTCTGATATTTTTTTTAAAGTTATCGTGCTAACAAACTAAAAATCTACAGACAAACCGAGAGGCAGACAAATTCGTAAAGTCAAATTTTACACAAATCTTGTTTTTAATTAGGTTTATTGTATTACCCAAAGATGCAAAAAGTGGAAAGTATACGAGAAATTGTCTGATGCTTAGATCGCGTGTGAGTGAACAGGATGACACATCTTGACAATTTAAAATTACCATACAACAAATCCAATACCTTCTCATTATAAGATGAGAATGAAAAATTCATCCGTTGAGGAGAGGAAACTATTTTTGATTTTGTGAATAGACAAAATATCATAGTTTATAGGCAATATACTGCCGTAGGAAGTCACTTTTGACTTAGTTCAGAAGCGTTGGCTTTTTAGTGCGACGGAAAATGGATTTCCATGAGACTACAGGGAAAAGCGGTTTGAGTTTCGGCCGCGAAGAGAATCATTTCAGGCGTCTAACCCGTTTCTGCCCTTAGTGTATTTCAATACAATTTCCCTCCGGTGCTCATTCAAACCGTTATTACGGCTAATGTTTTCAAATTCACTTTCGTTCCTCCACTTATTCTACGCCGCATTTACTCGCGGCCCCTCATTTCCACAAAAAAATATTTCACGTTTCAATAAAAAATTGTTAAATTAAACCACAAAATACGAATTTCCAACAAAAGAGTGGAACTTTCAACGAAGAAAGATTTTTCAATCAAAGAAGAAAAAAATCTTATCAAAATGTTGAGTTTTTAAGTCATAAAGGCGAATTCTGGAAAAAAGTTGAATTTACAACCCAGAAATATACATTTTCTACCAAAATAATTTCAATTTTTAACCAAAAAAATAAACGTTTAACTAAAATGAAGCATTAATAAAAGAACTGACCACTGCTCAGGCACATATTTAAACTGATATTCTGGAATTTTTACGTACGTACTCATCGAGACACTCGCGCTACGCGTTTGATTTTTGACAGACATTTGTAAATTTATATTTATTTTCTGAATTACCTTACAATAAAAAAAACTAAATCCTTCCTGCAGACATTCCTCCCTATCTCGAGTTGTTATGCGAAACATAGGATTTTAGTTTTTATATTATTTTTGATGGATAAAACAAAATACCCTACAAATTTTCTTTTAGATTTTTCACGTATCTCGCGTCTTTTAACGTGATATTGGAATTTTCGCTTTTTGCATATCAATTTCGATAATTAAGTTGAAAACGAGGAGTTCTGTCAAAAGGTAGTGTACAAAAATGCTGTAGAAATTTTTAAATGCTAAAATTTCTCCAAAAACTTTTCGCCATATTTTGCGTCGTTTATTGGCTTCAAATTCGAATTTTCGACTTTTTTAAATAGTATTTTCGATGAATAAAAGCAAAATGGCAAGTCCTCTAAAAAATGGTTAAAATAAGTTTTTTGGGGCTTTTAGCAGGCTTTCATTTCTTGTTGAAAATTTTCTCCTCATTTGACGCCGCTTGGTTCGAAATTGGAATTTTCGATTTTCTGTATAGAACTTATCATAAATGAAACCAAAATGACAAGTCCTATCAAAAAATAAATTAATGAAATTTTGTAGGTCTTCTCAAAAGCTATAATTGCTCCTTTTGAATTTTTTCCGTACTTTGCGTCTTTTGATTCGAAATATGAATTTCGTGGTGTCAAATTTTGGACAATTCTAATACTTTCTCAATCATAAATGAAGAAATTGTAATGAATTATCAAAAGTTTGTATCTTTTTTTTTGGGCGAACAACTTTCGCCTATTGATTTCTTCACATTCACGTAATTTATTATTGAGAGAGTTTTAGAATTGTCCGAAATTTGACAACACACTTTTTTAACGGTTCTTCACGTTACGAGGCCCCCTGTGTTACGAACGTATTAGGGTGGGTAAGAATTCTGCGTTGAACGATTTCATCAACTGTTTCGACACATCGAGGATCCACCTGCCAACCCAGCATTTTCACGTGTCCGCAAAAGACACTTGCCGGCAAATCGAAAAAAACAAGCGATAGAATTATGAGTATTGAAGTAGAAAGAGCGAGCGCTATCTCTAAGACAATAGCGCAGAAAGAGAGAGAGAAGGAATAGGTCAGTATCCAGGTAGCACGTGTGTTCCGTCCTCTTCGCACTCGTCGATTTTGGCATCAAGCATTCTCCGTTCAATTGAGAGCATGTAACAACCGGAGTACTGTGATGAGTCAGGCGATGCACCATAGAAGGCAGTATATGTGTTACCGGCAAAGCCAGAAGTGGCGACAAACCTAAGTTTGCCTAGGCAATGCGCGTATTGCCTGAAGCACATTTGACACACCTAGGTTTACCTGGATTGGTTCCAGGCATAGCCCAAAAAAAGAACCAGCTTCCGACTTTGCCTAAAGCACATTTGGCACACCTAGGTTTGCCTGCATTCATTCCAGGCAAAGCTTAAAATCACACAGTATTTCGGACTTTGACTAAAACGCATCCGCAATACGCGCATTGCCTGGGCATACTTTGGTTTGCCGCCACTTCGGGCTTTACCGGTAACATATGCAATTCCTCTTGCGTCCCTGATGTTCACACGTGTCAACAAACCCACGTGCGTGGATCTGACCAGAACCTAAGGGCTGAAATGTAATGGCAAAGAACACCTCGCAGATACAGCAGTTGGCAAGCTATAAAAGATTTCGATTGTGAAATCTCTAAAATGCAATCCGGAATTCTTGTTGATTGATGGGCCAATTTCCCTTCGCAATACCATCGAAAGAACGGTCAGAGACTAACGTACCGTGTTGTCAGCAATAAAGTTGCTCGTCGTGCAGGCATGTCAATGATCTAAAAATGATTTATTCCTTGAAATTCTTTTAGTTTGTAAATCCACACTCTACATTATTCTTTACCAAAAATTACCTGTGGTGCATCAACGAGGCACATGACAGATAATATAAATTCGCAGTTTGTCAGGCGTCGCGAAGTTGTTCCGAAACTTCATATTTAGCAAACCCCTGACCGTTTGAAGGTAGAAACGCGAATCGTTCAGTAGTAAGGTACGCATTTTGCCTGCCAAACTAATATCGGGACAGAAAGTCTTGGCATTTGGAAAAAATTCATGTGGATTATGTGTCTACTTGTGAATGGAGCCCAGCTCTGAAAATTAGACAATATTGAAAATTGTGGTCACCATAATTGTTAATGCAAGAAAAAAATTATCTCCGGCTTGAAAAGAGATATGGAGACGAATAAAAATTAAGGAAAAAGAGCTCAGTACAGTGATAAACCTCGGACAAATAAAAAATCGATACAATTGTATATTTTGCTGTAAATTGAGTTCGCATTATTTGAACCTTAATGAGCTATGATAAAGTCTCTTAAGGCACAATTTCCGTTTTTGAGAGAAAGAAAGGAAAGAAGATTTAATTTCAGTTTTGCCAAATTCATGCTAAATACAATCTGTTTCAATTTTTACTCAAGCAATTATGTAAATTCGATAACTCAAAAGATTCCAAGTTTCTCAAATCTAATTTTCAATCGTTCCAACAATTTCACGGCTTTCAAAACTTTTTTTCGGGTGTAAGTTGTCCCGAAGTTAGTCTTTTTCATGATAAATTATAAACTTGATGAATTTCAGGGATGATATTTTTTTCCTAGCATATTTGGTAAATACTTAAACAATTTTTATGTGTATAAAAATTTTTTTTTCTGTAAATCGTACAAAGTTTTTTTCTGCATTTAATCACACAATTGCCGAATGTAAGAAGTAATATTTTTTGTTTAGGATATTTGGCCATTGTTTCAATAATTTTCATTTGTTCGAATAGTTTTTCTACCATTTTCGTAAAGTTCTTTTTTTTTCAATTAATTTCGCAGGTGATGAATGTTGAGAGTGATCTTTTTTGTGAAAGACAATTCCCGATTATTCAAACAATAATATTACTTGCCCTCCACCTTTCCCATCAAAAGGCACAAGTGAGTGATTATTAATTATTTGAAAAGTTGGAAAACTATCTTCCTATTGTTCATTCACTGCATCATTGATTCAATAAAATAGTAATTTGTCTCATATACGGGGGAAAACATTGTTTTAATAATTAAAAATTGCTTGAATATTTTTAAATTGTCTTTTATACAAAACATAAATCTTAGAATTCATTAATTGCGTTATTCATTTCACAAAATAGTAAAATCTTGAAGTTTCAGGGAAAGAAAAAAAAATTCAATTGTTTAAATAATTGCCAAAGAGCGTTAGAAAATGCACTGCTTTCAATATTGAATAATTGTGTCATTAATTTCAGAAAATAATAACCTTTTACGATTTGAAGGCGAAGAAAATTGTTTAAACAATTGATACTTATTTACACAATGATCAACTAGTCAATAAATACTTTGAATTTTGTCACTTATCGAAGTAAAATAATTCATATTGGAAAAGTTCCAAAAAATACCGTTTTTAGCAAGAATTTTACATAAAACTGATATTTTGTATTGTTCAGAGCATTTTTCAGGCACAATGCAAGGGGTTTAGGGCAGGGGAGATCAGAATGAAAATTTCTTGCGTGAAAATTATTTCTGGAAGACTTCTTTAGAGATGGCCAAACTTTAATTCACAACAAATTAATAATTTGAACATTCTTTGGCAGAAACGAACCGAATTTTCTTCTCATTGTCTTCGAATCTCACTGCCTGTGATGCACATTGATGTATTTTTGTCATTCGATACAATTTGTTATATTTGACAACAATTATTATAAACACATGCGTGATTTGAACAGTTTTAGGCAGAAACGAACCAAATTTTCTTTTGATTTTTTTCAAGTATCATTACCTGTTATTCTCATTGATATCTTCACACTCAAAATATCATTCAACATTTTTATGAACGAGTCATTCAAAGAAATTTCAATTATGGACATTTCATGATTCCAGCCCTTATTTCGAAAACGATTCATTCTGCAATCAAGAGCTCGAGAGCTTCAGGTTGAAAATCACTATCTATATATCTCCAGCTTTCTCTTAGAAATGACAAGCATACATTAGATGAGATGAGCAATTTATGCACTAGATCAGTATTAGCGGCTAACCGACTGCACTTATGAGTGTACTCTTGAGCTTCTCTTTTTCGTAAAAAGAAGGTTTTCAATTTTTTTAGAATGTAGGGAATAAGTACTGTAATAATTTGTCAGTAACTACTTTCATTCGCTTATCATCGACTGGATAATTTTCTCGGATGTGATTCCAAAGCATACGAGATAAATCATTGTAATTTATTTTGGGATTTTGGCTTGCAACATCACACAAGCTCTCCATTGGTACCGCCAGAGAATTCATCTTGGAGTGTAGGTTAAAAGAAATACTTTTTTTTAAATAATGAATAAAAGAACGAAGAAACGAAGAAATTTCATGATACTTAAAACCTAGGTAGAAGAAAATTAAAGGAAAGAAAAAAAAGTTGATATCTCTTTACATCAGTAGATAAAACAATAATTCGTGAGTGATAAATAACTTTGTTATATAAGTGTCAACTTCCTACATAAAGTGAAATATAAGAACATGAATATTCAATATCATCAGAACATTATTTCCACTTAACAGAAGAGAATGAATATTTGTGCGAGATTCTATAGTTTTCTCTACTCGAGTATTCAATACAAAATGTCTGAACGTCCAGCTGTTTACTCTCATTGAACAAGAATCAGACATGCGTAAAAGTGTTCAAACCATGCATTTGTTTAAAATAATTGCACATAAAATTAACAAATGATATCAAATGATAAAAATACATCAATGTGCATCACATGCAATGAGAATCGGAGACAATCGGAAGAAAATTCGGTTAGTTTCTGCCTAAAACTGTTCAAATCATGCATTTGTTTATAATAATTGGTTATAAATTTAACAAATTATATCAGATGACAAAAATGTATCAATGTGCATCACAGGAAATGAGATTTCAAGACAATCAGAAGAAAATTCGATTCGTTTCTGCCAAAAAATGTTCAAATCATGCATTTGTTTATAATGATTTCTGATGAATTTAACAAATTATATCAAAACAAAAATGCCCAAGACAAAAATACATTAATGCGCATCACCGGCAATGAGATTCGAAGACAATCGGAAGGATATTTGGTTTGTTTCTGCCTAAAACTGTTTAGACCATGCATTTGTTTATATTATTTGTTGATAAAGTTCACAAAATTATATCGGATACTACATTTTCATTATCACTTTTCACCTCGTGGCTCTGAACAAGCGATTTCGATGCGTAAATATACTTCACGAAGACCTAATCCATCATACTGGCGATTTGTTGCAAATATTTTTTTATAACAAATAATTTGACATATCAACAAATTTTTTTTCTTCCACCGACCATCGTGCATCAAACCTGAGGCCTGTTGCCACTAAAAAAAATTTTCACGAAGAATTAAAAAGAAAAATGTTAAAAATCAACATTTTTTTGCTATTTGCAGCTCTATAAAAATTGAAACAAACAAAAATTCAAAAATCGGCATCGACAGATTTCTTGAGAATTTAATACTGAATTTTTTTTAAAAAAAAATTGACAATCGATGAAGAATTGTGACCTACAGGTTATTTTTAAAATCGTTTTTTCATTTCGCCCCACTGTGCGTCCTAGTGTCCTGGATTTTTTCAGTAATGTCCTGTTTCTTGGTCAGAAAGACGAGGAAGCGAAATTCAATTCGCATACGGCAAGGACGACTATACCGTTCGCGCTAGCGAAAGACTTTAAATGCGAAAAGTAATTAATTTAAACCTACAATATCCCCTATATCCTCTTTTTTCTTTTCCCCCTAAAAAAAGGTCGCTATACAAATGCTGTCCTGTTTTTTCGTATCCCGGATCTGGCCACCATATATATATGAGTCTCTCCGAAGCAGAAACTTCTTCGGCAGATTTGGTCTTCAAATCTGTCGGCGTTGAACAAGGTCGTATCTGCGACTGACATGCTTGCCGTCCCGGTTCTACTCTACTCGTTTAGAGTTGTGCACTGGACGATGAACGAGTTTACGGCCCTTGATATCACCACACGTAAGATCATGCATATGCATCAAATCTTGCATATCAATTCGCCTGTTCCGCAATTATACATCTCACGCCGTCAAGGCGGACGCGGACTTCTGAATCTCCAATGTCTTCATAACCGAATTGTTCTGAGTAGTTCGTATTATCAAGCTTTCAAGTTTCAGCACGATTATTCCATTGTACAACGCCATTATATTACCTAACCTCAACCTTGCATAAGTGCGCAGGCGCATACATGTTTGTGAAACTTTCAAACGTTTCAGAAACTTTGGTCCCATGAAACGTTTCACTGTTTCATGAAACCTTCAATGTTTCAATGAAACGTTTCATGGACTTACAACCCTATGCTGGAAACTTTCTTATGATATTCTCGGGAAATGAGTTCTTTTGGATAACGATTCATTTTATTTAAAAAATTGATCTTGAATAAAATTTCAGAAAAAACAGCCATATTCAGAAGGCCATAATTTTGGTTCTATTACAGCTAGATTATTGTTTTTTTAAATCTACACAAAATTAAGTCTTCTTTAATTAATTATTCGAAATTTTTTACCAGATATGCATAGGAAATAAGTTATTTTCCCAAAACTATACTTTTTTTCATTCAAATTATTCGCTTAAATTCGACTTCTTAGGACCATAACTCCCAAACTTTTAGAGATAGAACATTCGATTTTTTTCGTTTTGCAGAAAATGTCAAGCACTTTAATTTTTGTGCAGTTGTTTGGGACATAAGATGAACTGGAATAAGGCAATTTTCAAAAAACTAATTTTTTTGACTGTTTTCACCATTTTTCAAAAATATTGAAAGGTTTCAATTCTCGTAAGATGTTCAGCATCTGTAGACCTTTTTTGGATGCCAAACTGAATGGTTTGAGCCAATGAAATTCCAAGTTTAACTTATTTTCATTAAAATATGTTGATTAACCTCTTCAAAAAAAAGAGTTTTCTCAAAAAGGGCCCAAACGATTTTTTTCTTTTTGGGCTTAAAATGATCGTGGGGCATCCCAGAAGTATATTCAGAAAAAAACGGCATATGCAAGCTCTTTTGGGTTGAAGTCTGTCGAGGAACACCGTGAATATCTACTGGAATATTTATTTTACATTTTGTATGAGAAATAAAAGCAATGTGGAAAGTGCACTTCATGAAAAAAAAAATTAATTATTATTATTCTTTTTATCAAACTGACACATGTATTTTCTTCAGCTTTAAGAACATATGACGTCACACCACATGTTTCGTGCTAAGTGGACAAGTTTTTTTTTTTTTTTATCGAAATTTCCAGTTAATATATTGTCACTTTTTAATCAATTATTACAAATTATTTAATAATCAAAATTATGTTTCAATTTGAAATTTACATTCTTTGTTGGTCAAAATCTATAATAAAACTCAACTTTAGGCAAAGAAAATGTTGTTGATGACACTATTCGTAGGCATTTTTCACATATAAGAAATTTTGCACATTCACCTATCAAAATAAGAAGTAAAAATTGCTTTGACCAGTCTTAAGTAATCCTATATCCTTATTTTTCTAATTCTAATCTTAGGAAAAGATTGTTTACATCTTCAGGCGTATAAAATTCGGATCTTACGACTTCATAGAAGGAGATCATGAGACAATATTAATATAATATAAATAGATGAAGAGGTGAATAGAGGAATACTCTTGATGGCATGAAGGTATTAAAAAAGTTTGAATGACATGGAGGAGTAAATGTGTTTACATAAGAATAGATATAATGCTGAGAAAGAAATTTCGCAGTGGAAAAATGGAAAATCGAATGGATCGAATCATCCGACAGACTACGTCTCTTGTTTACGATTGAGCAGGTAATCTAGATCATGAGATATGCGGTCTAGCATTCCAGTAGTTGTACCTTCAGAATTCGCGAGTTTCAGCTCTCCAATTTTTTCCTCGCCATCTGGCTGCTTACGCTCCATGGTGTTCGCTATATCAGGAATAACGGTAACGTGTTCTTTTTTATTATTTACATTATCTGTACTATTTACGCTGTTCAACAGTTCAACTTCACTATTTACAGCCAAAGTGACGTCTGGCATAGAGTTCATTCCTGTACAGGATTCAACATCGACATTACACAACACTGTAGTGCATTCAGGAGTGATGCATCTAGGAGGCAAACCAACCTGGGAAGTCAGCTCTTGAGGAACTCGGAATTTTCCAAAATCCCTGAAGTTTTGACACTCACTGATTGAATAAGTCTCGGGAACATAGGGAGTTATGGAATTCCGACTCGAAAAAGATGAGTCGAGTTTCGTTTCCTGATATTTGCGAGGACTTGTGCTGTAGTTTTCTAGGTTTATATCGTCCGAGTGATCGACCCGAACTTCAGGTAAAAATCTGCTTTTTACAAGGACGGAAGACTTTGGATACGAGCTGATTGTCTCGTTCATATATTCTCGCATGTCGATACTTCCAGCTGCTATTCCTCGAGACTCCAGGTACGTTTTCGTCAGGAGATGGGTTGGAGCCGTGTTGTTTTCTACATCGGCACTTATTTTCGAACATACTGAAAGAATTTATCAGAGATCATGTAAGGCGTGGAAAAAGGTTCCAATATAAGTAGTAGTAAGGAAGCGTCCAATAATTACATAGGGCTTTTTTTGTGTGCCTGTTTGGGGGCGGGGGACATCTTACGAATATTTACTTAGAGGAAGGATATGGAGCGGAGGAGGGGGGGGGGTCAAAGAATTTCTTATGCAAGCTTCCAATTTTTCAATTATTATTTTATTAAATATGCTAATTGAAACCTGTTTTATCTATTGAAATTACTTTTTCACTATTATACACATTCCCTCACAGGAATATGATATACCGGGATATATTAGTTAAAATCCTTTTAACCTAATTTTTTAATCCTACATAGACCCTTGAAATCTCTTTAAAACGATTAACCTCCATGGAAATCCCTCAAATTTCAAAATTTCTAATAGGCTCATTGAACCCTGCTATGGCTATTGAAATTACTTTCTATGCTATTATACACATTAGATCGTCATTTGTTTTTTTAAATGTAATATATTCGTTGATGAAAAAGGTGAAAGAGTTTATGTACCTGGGCTTCCTGTTCCGGAGGAATGGGGGAGTGGATGGTATATACAAAAGAGAGCTAGAGGTAGGAGGGCAAATGTGATGATGAGGCAGGTATGGGGGTTGGGAAAGCAGTTGTTTGCAGAATATTTTGAAAGGAGAATGAAATTGTTCGACTCGCTAGTAATGAGTGTGCTATTGTATGGAGTGGTGGTGCGAGGGTGGTAGGAAAGTGAAGAGGTAAATAGGGTACAGGAGAGGTATGTAAAGTGGACACTTGGGTTGGCAAGGAATACACCTAATTATGTTTTTAGGAAAGAGACGGGAAAAACGAGTTTAGGGATTATAAAAGGGAGTCGGGCGTATAAGTATGAGGAGAAATTTTCGGAAGAGGGAAGAGGGAGAAGGCAGCAGGGGAGGAGTTAATAAGAAAATCAAAGTTTAATGGGAACTACGGATGGATTATGATAAGGGAGAAATCACAATATTTATGTGAGAAAGGAGAAAAAGGAAGTCAGGAAATAATAGCGAGTTCGAGATGTGGTTGCATGGACGGCTTTATTAGTTTCTGGCTTGCCAGGGAGAAGACGATGTGTGAATTGTGCGGGAAGGGTTTCGCAAGGTAGAACACTCGTTGGAGGATTGCGAGGTAGTGGAAAGGAGTGGGATAAGCATGGAGGTATTGATGCATGAAAGAGGGGACAAAAGAGTGGTAGGGTGAAAAGGGTACGTGGTAAGACGGAGAAGAAGAAAAGGAAGGAGGAAGAGCAATGGAGAAGGAAAGTTTGTAAAGAGGAAAGGAAGTAGATACGAGTATAAGTTCGCTATAAATATTGTAAATAGTTAATAAGTATTAGATAGTAACCGCGGAGGCAGAGTTTAGCAATGCGAGTAACTAGAGCAATGCGAGCGAAGCGGTAGATTTAAGATTCATGAAAATTCCTTTAAATCCTTCAAAATTTGTGAAAATACTTCTTCACCTCTTTAATTAAAGTCCCGTGAACTCCCGTGAACTCTTTTGAAATTTCATGAAATCTCTTAAAATTCCTTGAAATCTCTTCCAATTGTTTGTAATTTGCAGAAATCGTTCTTAATTCCTTAAAATCGCTCAAAATCTGTCGTTATCCTTCACTATCTCTTGAAATCCCGTAAAATCTGATTAAACTCCTTGAAGTCCCTTAGAATTCTATAAAATTACTTAAAAAATTGAGATTGTTTCTGAAACTGTACTAGGAATATATTCAAACTCTTGAAATCTTTTAAAATTATTTGAAAATTATGAAATCTCTCGTAATCCTTTGGAATCGTATAAAATACCATACAACTTTTGTATTAATTTGAAATTTTTTGACATCACTTAATATCCCTAAAAAGCGTTGGAAATTTCGTTTATGCCTTAAAAATGTTGTAATTCTTATAAATACTTTGTGGTCCTTCAAAATTACTTAATATCCCTTGAAATCTATTCAAATCCTTTCAAATTACTAAAAAAATTTCAAATATTTTGTGATCCCTTTCAATGATTCAAAATATGGCTTCCAGTAAAAATAATTGATTTATTGTTGATATATTGAGTTAAAAATATGAAATCTTACGTAAGAAGAAGGGAGGGTCACAAAAATCTTGCGCATTATTAATACGCATACGTAATTATTGGACGTTCCCCCATGTCAACTTAAGATTATTTTTAGATCAAAATGCTAGTATCAGTTTTTTATTATAATTTGTAAGAACGTCCTAATAAAATCTTGGAACCTTCTGGTCTGAAACTGTTATGAAATTTGTTTGTTAACAAAAAACTAAAAAATTATACATTTTTTCAAAATATATGTGTGGATTGTTACTTTTGGTAAAGATATACAGAAAAGTCTGTTAATAATGTTTTGTATAAAAGAAAAGAAGCTTAAAAATGAGCCGTCATCTAACCCCGTGTGACCAATAGTTTGAACGTCATGAATTTTTTGTAAATATATGGTTCTCTGTATTACATCTTATCTATGAATAATTGTTATTGATGTATTAAGTCCCTGAAGTCAATGGTCCAAAGTATTAGAAAACATTTTTTTTTATATTGAGAATCTAAAATTATCGGAGGAGTGGTGAACATGTTTTTAGAAACAATCATATTTGTTGCTCATTTTTTTTATCAGTTGGCATTTGTTGAATCGCTCATGGCATAGTGATAATTCACAAGAAATGATTTTTTTTTCCAGTCTCAACAACAAATTTTTACAGATAATAATATTTTTGCATACCTACTCATGTTTGAAAAATCTGAAAAAATCCAGTACAATCATGTACTCAAGAGGATGTCAATTATATTTGTTCTGATCTTCTATTCGCAAAATATGCAACTTCAAAAAAACATTAATTAAAATGTTTATGAAAAATATAATACAATCTAAAATAAAAATATGCTAATAATTAATCTGATATTAAAGACTGAAATATCAGTAATAAAACGGCACTATGCACAATAAAAGATCTTTATTACATTCCGAGTTATGTTAATTTGTATAACCAAAAGATTTTCGAATTGAGTAGGTGCTCAACGCGGGGGTGGAGCCTTATTATGCCTATTTGGTTTATTATATATTTTTGAGAATTTAGTCTTAGGATTTTATATCGGCCTATATTTTCTTTATGTGGAATTTGTTAGCAGGTGAAAAAGTTTTAATTTACAAAAATATATATGTGGATTCCTAGAATGCTTGCATTGGAATAAGCAGGATTAAGGTAGGTAAGGAGCAACTATGGAGGTGGGTCTAGGAGATGAGAAATCGAGAGAGGGTGTGGAGAGTCTTTGAATGACCGACTTGCCGAAAGGTCGTTTTTGCGAATATTGTGTCGGGTCTTCGAATCTTGTAAACCTTGATCCTATTTCATTTTTAAATAAACGCGAAGTTATAGTGAAAGTGTTTGCTTTTTCAATTCGAACCAAATACCCACAACTTTTGTGCGAAAGAATTTGGTGATGAAGGACGATTAAGACAGTGATGCTATTTGTGAAGTAACGCAAAAACTGTGCAGTGACGCTAAAAACTGTGAAGTGACGCTATAAACTGTGGAGTGAATCAAAAAAATCTGTGATGTTGTGTTCAGTGAAGATAGACTTGGACTTTTAATGCAAAATATGGAAAATGATATCAACGAGGAATGCAGCAGATGAACGTGCATTCGGATGAGAGGACGAAGTTATGTGAATATCGGTATAAGGTGAAAGAAGAAACAGGTAAGACGCTTGTAGCAAGCTATTAATATAGTGAAACTGTTGTAAATACGTGTGACGAATTTTTAAAGACGAAAAACGAGCGGTTAGAAGCCGAAAGATGGAACAATTTGAAAATAATGTTAAAAAATGAACTGAATAGATTAATTGTTTACGAGCCGAGCAACGTAAGTCGAACCTCTTAAAGACGCGTGACGAAAGGACGCGTTGAAAATTCCAGTAGAGTAACTTTCAATAAGTTCGCGGTACGTGGTGGGAGGAAGCCTAGGAGAGGCGTACGTGACAAACATAGGATGTGTCAGGGAAAACGAGTGGTGGGGATTCCAAGGGCCTTGTGTGCGTGGGAGACGAGCCTTAGGCTACGTCAGTTGAGGCTGCAAGAGTGAGGCGCGTGACGTAGGACCTAACTGCGGAAGACAGGAAGTCACGTGACGATGCCTGACAGCGGGGAAAAGACAGAGCGCGATAAGCGGGCAAACCAGAGGAGTCTGGAACAGCTGAAGGCGGAATTGCAACAGGTTCTAGCAAAGGGCGATGCTTTTAGAGCAGAGTGGGATGCTTTTGCAGAATTAAGATGACAGCAAGACATTTTAAGGCGCAAACAAGATACGGTCGGACGCGATCGCGGCGAGCAAAATGAGGCCGGGCGCGACCACGAAGCACTAAATAGGGCCAGTCGCCAAAATACAGTGGCCGAGACAAGGCAGGTGCAAACCTCAAAGTAGGTGGGTTGAATGGCTCCGAAGGATGCTGAGGGCTACGGCCTGGATCTGCCTCAGGGAGAAAGGACAACAGGAGTTCCTAAAAAACTTCCAATTGTGAAGATTTCTGATTGAGTCCCAGACAAGGGCTCTTGCGGTCCTTAGCAACAGGCTATTCTACTACATCGGAGGGGTCAAATTTAGGGTTGCCGTGCATGGGCAGGAAAAGCCTGTCGGGACAGAGGAAAAGCCGGGGCAGACCTAAATGACGGCTTCCGGCCTCACCTCACAAGGATGATTCCAAGGATGCCTATGGATCAATACTGCTTCAAGAAACCTTGAACGATGGACAGTCACACCCGGTGTACTAAATGAGTCGCAAGACGTCCGACGCTGAGACGAAACTACACAGCTACAAGTTGGAGATGTTCACTGTAGTCGTGGCCCTAAGAAACTTCAGAGTCTATTTGTTATCCAGGTGAAAAAGTTATATAAAGTTGATATATATTGGATAAAACACTGATATTTCTTGTTTGCTTTGTGCAGAAGAATGTATAAAACAAATGAAAAATATCATTGTCTTATCCACTATATATAAAATATATGTAACATTTCCACCTGTTTAGGTATTTGTTTTAAGATTGTTAGAGATCGTGCTGCCTTCTACATGACACTGAAGGAGGATAGCCTCTCACACAAAGTCTCGTGATGGGTGACGGAACTGGAAGTATCGTGGTACAAAGTCTAGCACCCACCAGGGGTGCCGATCAAGCATGTCGTCACACTAAGTAGATATCCAGCATGTTGACTTCTAGTACGAGATAGTCTGGTGGACAGGCTTCAAAGGGCACAAAATCGCGACCAGGGAGTTAAGGCAATAAAAACACTTCTGACACTTGAGGAGTTCGAGGGCCATCTTTTGGAAAACAGTTTTCTATAGAAGGCAGAGGGCGAAATCAAGCGGTTGATTGTCCCTATGCAACAGGAGATAATCCAGAGAGCTCATGATGCAGGACACATCAGAGTAAAGGAAACCACGAAGATGATATTATGACAATACTGGATGGACAAATTGCCGAAGAAGGTCGAAGCATACTTTCAGAATTGTGTTGAATGTATTCTTGGTTCCAGGAAGCAGGGCAAACTGAGGGATTCCTGAATCCGATTCCGAAAGGAGAGGTACGGGTGGAAACTCTTAATGTGGATCACGTGGGACCATTACCATCAACGAAGAAGAGTTACCAATACTTGCTGGTGATTGTAGATGCATCCACCGAGTTCGTATGGTTGTGCGCGACGAAGACCCTGGGCAGTGGTGAAGTTCTATCGAACTTCCAGAATCCTCAAAAAGCCTTCGGCAATCTCAGAAGAATTATAACTGATAAACACAAGGCATTCGTGGCAGATAATTTCAAGTAACAGTGACGTGGAGGAGGCATTGAATATGTTGCTGTAACAACAGAAGTACCAAGAAAGAGCGGACAGGTCGAGAGGATTAACAGCAATGTCAAGGCAGTGTTCGTCAAACTTTCAACGGAGCAGACGCTTGAATGGTATAATCACTATAAAAGATCTTTAGCGTCCGAGAAATCAATATAAATAAATAAAAAACAATCAAAGTTATTGTTCAACTCTATCAGACAATTTTTATTAGGTGTAAAAGGACTATTTTTTATAATGTACTTATATCAGTTCTACAGTTTTTTATGATTTACTACAAATTCATTACCACATAAATCTTGTTGATTACTGTATTTTGAAATATGAAATTTTTATATATACAATTTTAAATTGGAGGTCTACTTATACTTCCAATTAACACTACTAATAACTATACGATATTGACTTATGTCTAATTTCAATTCTGAATTAACTTACTAACATTTATTCCAAAGATGACTGTGACAGTTTGTAATTAATCCGTTATCTTTGTAATATGATTCCCCTGAAGATGGAAACTGCGGGTTTCTGAAACGTTGAGACTTTTAACACCTAATCAAAACTGTCTGATAGAGTTGAACAATAATTTTTATTGTTTTTTATTTATGGTATAAACACATTGAGAGAGTAGAGAGGGCGATGAACAGTACATATAGAAGAACATTTGATACACGCCCTTTTGAACTGTTACTGGGAATAAAGACGAGAATTTCAGAGTACGTTCAGCTCCAGGAGATCATCGAGGAAGAGGCGAGGGTCGCCTTTGACAAAAACCGACATGCACTACGTAGGCAATACAAGGAACGGATTGCCAAGACCGACGAAGAAAATAGAAAAGGCTACAATAAGAGAAGAAAGCAAACAACGAAATATCAGCTGGGGGACATCGTAGATATAAAGAGGACTCAGTTTGGGCCAGGAATGAAAGTAAGTATTCAATTTTTAGGCCTTACCGAATCACAAAAGTACATGAGAGGGAGAGGAGTAACGCTCGCATTCCTGGAGTTTTCGTTTATTTGGTTACCTGGAGAAGGATGAACATCCCAATCTTTTGGCAGCTCCAAAAATTACCTACAGTAGAAGGAAGAGTCTAGCTCATTTCACTTGGACTTTAAATCTCACAACTTTTGTACCCATTTACTTAGGGACTCGTCTGTTTATGCAAGAAACAGAGCCAATACGTTGTGAAGTTTTGCTGACAGACGGCGCTAAGACGTCGCTCGTGACGTATTTCGGAAATCAAGGAGGAAGAAGAGAGTTTGGGAGAGCAGGAATAGACAGATTACTTGTGGCCATTTTGGAAGTCGGATTAAAAGAATGCTTCGATCGAAGAATCCAAGTTTTGAACAGTTTATCTTAAAGTGTAAGTTAATTTTGAATTGTATCCGGACTTTAAATAGGGTAATCGGTACAACCGTTGGCAACCCTCCAATAATTGGCCAACTCATTTAAATATGCCTATATAAAAAAAATACTCACAAATAAAACTATTGATAAATAGTGCAGGAAGAAGGGCAAACAATTTCGCAGCGTATTTGAAAAGATAGGTTAGTGCAGTGTAGTGCGTGTAAATGCCAGAGTAAAATAAAACCGGTGATGCTGTATGAGAAAGGAATTTAATAAACGCTGTTGAGGTAGGAGAGTTCGCGTGTTGCAAATTATTATTTTTCTAATAGTTACGATATATTGACTAAAAACTTTAAAATTTTAATTTAATTTGGTGACAATATCGGAAAGGCAAATGATCTAAAATTAACTTTGTAAAAATTCATTCACAATTGTTTGAACTTTTTCTGGACTACGTATATAGTTGTTTATGACTTTTCCTTACGAATAATGATAATGATTATACGATTGATTATAATAATGATTATACGATTTAGTGGCTAATCACTGTGCTTTCAAAATCAGTAATTTATAACCTGATCGAGGGTCTATTCACTCTCGCATTTAACGTATGAAATCATTTTTAAGTTGTGCCTATAACGTAAACTAATGCTCGTGTGATGCTACTTAGAGTGTAGAGTGTTCGAAATCAGTAGACTGTGCGTATAACGTTAGTTAAGGAAGAATCAGTGTAGCACATTGCTGCTTAATGTAAAGAATAAGATGAAATAACGTGAATAGTGTTCAATAACGTACGACAACGCTGCAGTCAGTGTTAGTGAGAATAAGCTCGCTTAGTTTTCTACGAAGGAAGTGGAGTTTGGATCCCTGCTTAAAATGACAACTAGGATCCGATAGAGACGGATAGGATTCGAAATTTCTTCGCATCTATCTGGATTTTTATACGGTATTTGTGCCTGGTTTTAAATCTGGTTCTATGCGGAACTTGGTCGGCGTATACAACATTTTCTATTTGGTTTTTCATCCGGTTGTATACTAAATACATTCGGTGTCCAGTAAACCCCTATATGGTTTTTATCGGAATCTATCCGGATACTTGTATAGTTTTCGTTTCCGAATTTTAATACGGTTATATACGGAACTTAGTCGGTGTTACAATTTTTTCTATCTGGTTTGTCATCCGGTTCTATGCGAAATATTTTCGGTGTCCAGTAAAACCCTATGTGGTTTTCATCTTATTTTATCCGGATACTTATACGGTATTTGTGCCTGGTTTTAAATCTGGCTCTACGCGG
This sequence comes from Andricus grossulariae, assembly GCA_011634705.1. Taxonomy (NCBI): domain Eukaryota; kingdom Metazoa; phylum Arthropoda; class Insecta; order Hymenoptera; family Cynipidae; genus Andricus; species Andricus grossulariae. Next base: position 111,359,328 of record JAABKJ010007545.1, on the reverse strand, counting down.
AACTTGGTCGGTGTATACAATTTTTTCTATCTAGTTTTTTATTTGGTGGTATACGAAATATTTTCGGTGTCCAGCCCTGTTTTATTTGGCCTATCTGGTTCTTCATCCAGCTCTAAGTGGAAACTGTTTTATTTATAATAATAGCACTTGATTTATTTTTGAAATTACGCAATTACAGACACGGTCACTTACAAACATAATCGCACGCACAACACTATGAAAAATCGCCCCCGCTGGGGACTCGAACTCTACCTGAACAACCTAAATCTAAACCGCACGCTCTAGCTAATTACGCTAACGTATCGCTTGAATTTGGCGACAAAATCTCAGCCAAGCTTTTTCGCTGAAAACCCAGGGCTAACGAAGAAATATTTTTTCGTTTTACACACTTTATATGAATCGATGGTGTTAAAAATGCGTAATAATAATATTTAAATTTAATTATTTTTAATTTTAATAATTAAATCTTTAATTTAAATATTCATTTAATTTGTGATTTCTTTTCGAACTGTAAAGCTCTAAAATTTGAAGGATTTATTACTTTTGGATGTATTATAAGTAAAAAATATTAAAATTTTAGTACAATTTTCCAGCATAAAAAAATAATATAATGATTATAGTTATACTAATCTTATTTAGTAAAAATTTGAAAGTAAAAACAAAAGCAGCTATTACAAATAATTTATTGGAACATTTCAGTTGAAAAAATGTTTCCAGATAAAAAATAGTTGAACCTGTAATTAATATTCTAACTTTAAACTTGAACTTGAACATCAAATCGAGGGTTGGCTGAAATGAGAAGCCTTAAAAATGAAAAATTTGAAATAATAAAGCTTTTATACAATTTGGCTAAAAGCTAGTAATTATTTATACATTTTTATCAAATATAAGAATGCACATTATATGATATAATAACTAGTATAATAGTATAATAAATTACAAACATAGGTAAGTAAAGTAAACGGTGTCTTTTGTTCAATAATTTTTTTATTTTATTTCGGGAACAATATTTGAAGGGTTGCAGTATGTAGCATTAGAGAAGCAAAAAAATCAGAATTTTTCAGGACAGGAACTTTAAAATGAAACAGGCTCGGTTGATGATCACGATCAAAAGTGCAATATTCAGTTTAAACAAAAAATCAAAATTTGCTCCCGAGATATTGAGTTCCTTAATTGGGAGAAAATGAGTTTTGCATAGAAAAAGTTAACCAATTCCGAGTAAATCATTCAAGAATTTGTCGGTTCTAATTTCATGGGTTTTGAACATCGTTTTTAGATAGCGACTAAAAATCTACATTTCAATTTTTAAAAATAATAAAAACTTGCTCTCGAAATATGGGGAGGCTCAATAAGAATAAAAAGTTCTCATAGAAAAAACGTATTCTGTTCCGGGAAAATAAAGATTTGATATGACGGTATCGCACTGTAACTGATGTAAAAATTACAAAAGTGGCTTTTGGTAGAAAATGAAGATTTAACATTTTATGTTAGGATTTGATTACGGTATTTTGATGCGAACAGCGTGACAACTAGCTTTATTTAAGAGTTTTTTGTTTGAAAAAAAGTATATTATTATTTTACAGTATTCAAAAACTTTTTGGAAGAGGAATATGGTCACAAAAAATTTAAAAAAATAAAAGAGGTTAGGCATACAAGAAAAAGAATACAGCAGACATGTGTACAGAGAGTCAGGTATCTGGTTACGAGTTACCAATCGTTTTATTACTACAATAAAAATGAGATTTCGAACAAATCCTTTAACATCATGTACTTGATTTCTTATTCATTTTTAATGCAAAAAGCTCATTTTTGCCCAAAATTTCGGTTATCTAGCTTTGTACTGCAACCCTTTATTTAAAAAACGTATAAACTATATCTTATAAAAAAAAAACATATTGTCATATTTGAATTTTGAGTTTTGTTTTTCATAAACCACCAAAGTTTTTTTCAAATATCTATAACATTTGACTTAATTGAGATATTTATCGTTTTATTTTGATTTTAATAGCGCCTATTATTTTCTTTTGTAATCCACAAAAAAATATAAAAAAAGGTGTAGTCGAGAATGGCGCCAACTCGCGAACTGGTGGCGGTAATGCAGCGCTACTGTGCTTGCCCTGATATTGGTGGTAGCTTTCTGGTACTGAGTCGCAGAAGGATCATTTCTCAACGTTATCAGCTAACAACAGCATCTCTAAGCGCGTCATGTATTTGATATTGCACGATGCATCTTATTTTGATTCTAATTTTAACTATACATACTAATATATTTTTAATAGAATTTACTAAATAGGTGTCTTTTACCAAAAGTACTGTATTAAAATGAATCAAAGTAAGATCTATATCACATTTCATTGTATCAGTCCAATGAACACTCATTTATTGATATAGGAATGATGTGATCTAGTAATCACAACTATACAGTTTAGAAAGGGTACTTGTACTCGAGCAATAGTCACCAGTACCATAATAATCTATAATGTAATTATAGCATTCTTCATAACAATCATTTATCTATTTTTCTCCGTGTAATGTAAGTTCCGACATATTTCCAGAAGGGGCTAGATAAGATTCCGCCAGGAAAATAATTCCATTTTCTGTGTCCGATATCCGCTTGAAAGCCGGATAGATACAGATAAAAAACCGTTTTCAGACTTAAACGAAAACAGTCTTTTAATGTAAGTTCCGGCATAGTTCCTGATAGGGCCGCATAAGATTCCGGTGAGCAAACAATTCAACTTTCTATTCCCCATGTTCGCTTCAAAGCCGGATAGATCCAGATAGAAACCCGTTTTTAGACTTAAACGAAAGCAGTCTTCTAATGTAAGTTCCGACAAAGCTCCGCATGGGGCCAGAAAAAATGCTATTTTTCATATGTCATCCAGATTAAAATCCGGATAGAGTCGCTAGTTTTCCGTTTAAGATTTCACGAACCGCTTTGTATCTGTCTCTATCGGATCATATCCGTCATTTTAAGCAGGGATTCGTTGTTTTAGATCTGGTTACGCTGACACAGGCTCCAGATTTTATTTGGAATTTATGATTTTCTCCGGATGTGCTGAAACAGGCTCCGGAAATTTGTTATTTTTTGCGGATCCGAAACGGTGCACGCTATCTCGGCTTTCGTAGAAAGAATTGGAGCCAAAGATTAAGAGAACATTCTTCATCCAGATCGATTTGTGGACGAAGAACTTTCGCTTGATGCTTGGACCATCGTCTACACGTGGATCATCACCCTGTCCTCGCAGTGGGGTGCAGCCTCTGGAAATATACTTGGAACTCTTGGACTATGCACTTTTAAAACAAGATGTTTGATATCGAGAAAACATGGATAACGAACAATTGCATCTTTTTCTCCCAAGGGGGTTGGTATTTTCTGAAGGCACCTGCTTGGAGCCTAAAGTATTGATCACACGTGGACCATCAGCGAACAATGCACCTTTTTCTCCCAGGGATTGGAAACTTCTAGAGGTACACGTGGACGAATTGATATGAAAGGAGGCTCATTTTCACCCTCAAGTCAGTCTTCAGTGCGGTGGGCATTGCTGCCTCAAGGTCACCACGACCTCCAGTCTTCTGTCTTCTGTAGTCAGTCTTCAGTGCGGAGGGCATTGCTGCCTCAAGGTCACCCAGACCTCCAATCTCCAGTCTGTAGTCAGTCTGTTCGGTAGACCCAGTCCATTCTCTAGATGAGTTCATCAGTCAAGAGTTTTAGTGCGGCAGTAGAGTCTGGAGTGTAAGTTCTCAATTAAGTTCCAGTTGATCCAAAATTAAAATCAAGTTCCAGTAGATCTACAGCTCAAATCAATTTCCAGTAGATTCTACAATATCCAGTCAAGTTCCAGTAGATCTACACTAAAAAAAATTATGGTTGAGCCAACCAGAATTCTGGTTAACTCAACTAGAATAGAATGTTAAATATGCCCTTACTATACATCCTGATTACAAGTGTCAGAAGTTTCTGATTGAGAATTTTCTGGTTAATGTTACCAGAAATTCGAGTAAATTTAACTAGAATTTGTGGTAAGGTTAACCAGAAATCCTTACAAGACAGTTTTCTTGCAAATTAGGAATACAACGTTCTGGTCAATATAACCAGATATTCTGGTAGCCATCGCTTTTCGTCTATCGAATTTCGATACTTTTCTACCTTCATGAACTCTTTCTAACCCCCTCTGAAATTACATGGACTGCGTCCCAAAGAAAATAATCTAACGAAAGTTTCTAAAAACAAGCAAAAGCAGCATATTGTTGATGCATTCTGTTTCTGAAAATCTTCACTTGGACTATTCTCTTCCGGATTTTATGTAATATGCACTTAGATCACTTGGTCAAGACCAACATCTCGAACATTCACTTCGTTTATTCACGAGACTCCGGTGCATTTACGCGTTTTTATGCGATAGCGTAGAGTATCGTAATATTGTACATTACGATACTCTACGCTGTCGCAACAAAACTTGTAAATGCATTGTCGTCCAAAAAAATAGTATATGTGCCGAAGCGCACAATTCGGGTCTTTACGCGAATCGCTTACAATGCTCGCAGGACTTATCTCGCTTCGGCTTCGATCGTCCTGCGAGCATTTCCGCTCGTCGCGTAAAGACCTTCATTATGCGGCTCGGCGCATAATATGCTATTATTGTCTATAATGTATCTGTACCACTGGTGCTCAGACTGATAACGCGCAGATTTTTTTATATAAAAACTAAATTCAAGGTTCACTATAATTATTTATACTTATATAACTGAAAATACATTAAACAAGTTGCAGTTATTCGAGAATTGGACATTAGGGACAAAGCGTCACTTGACACATCCAGCAACACGAAATGAAAAAAAAGTCAGACTTCTGGAAACTTTCACAAGATCACGACACTTTTGTTACTAGAAATATTAACCAGAATAGTTTTAACCAGAAAAAATCAAACAGAGTTAATTAACTAGAATTTTATCCATTTTAATTTTAGAATTTTAATGTTAACCATAATTTTGATTAGAATAACTAGATACTTTTAAACCAGATAGGTCTGGTCACTTCAACTAGAACATTTTTGAGTGTACGAAGCAAGACAAGTTCCAGTTGATCTACAAATCAATTTCCAGTTCATCCATAAATCAAGGTCCAGTTTTCCTAGGATTCGCAGCTGATTGATAAGTTTTGGGCCCCCTTTTTTTCCTCAGTGTCCAAAGATTTCAGTTCAAGTGCAGCGATCTACCCACATCAAGGATTAAATCCGCCCTGCATACCAAATCTTCAAGGGATTTCTCAACCTAACCCAAGGGTGGTTTTCTAGAGCATCGAGTTATAATCAGAACGTCCAACCACAGAAATCTTCGAGAGGTAACTACAGAACATCTACTTGCAACATAAATCTCTCTCATCTCTCATCTTGGTATTCGTCATTCCCATCCTATTCACCCTTTTCTAATTATCGTTGAGCCGTTTCTCGTATATGTATATATATATATATATTGCAACCGCCGACTTTCGCTGGCTGAGTTAACTTATTGTCTTACTTAATTTAACTATACTTAATTAAGACAGAAATAAAATAAAAGGGACTGCCACAGAGAAAAAACAAGATTCCGTTTTACAATGGAAAAACCATTTATTCAAAAATGCCTATTCTAAGCTAAATTACAGCACAAAAAGCCCTACTTCCTAGCTAAAAACGCGTTAATCTAGATTTGCTCTATTGACGAATAGAATAGTGATAAAAGAGTTTTGGAAACACAGTAGATAAAATATACAAAAATAAAAAGGAACACCGTAACGACTAAAAAATCGAGTCTTGAGTTTTCACTACTTTACCACCGAGCAATTCACGCCTACCCCGAAAGGGAAACGGCTTAATGATATAATAATAATAATGATAATTAATAGGTACTGGTGGGTCATAGAAGGTTTATCAATAGGTGAATCGATTCGTCTCAAAGGCGCGAACAAATACTCTACATGCAATATTGTCGGATTTTGAATATTAAAAAAGTTTTTCTTATATAAACAGAATGAACGTTTCTTTGATACTTCATTAATTGGTGCTGGTGGGTCATAAAAGGTTCATCAATAGGTCAATCGATGCGTCTTAAAGAAGCGAAAGAATACGATATATATCGTATTGTTGTATTTTGAATATCAAAAAAGTTTTTCTCATATAAACAGAATAACCCATTTTTTGAAACTTCATAAATCGGTACTTGTGAGTCATAAAAGGTTTATCAATGAGTCAATCGATGGGGCTCAAAAGGCGCGAACAAATACTCTATACGTAATGTTGTCGTATTTTGAATATCAAAAAAGTGTTTCTTATATAAACAGAATGAACATTTTTTGGAAAATTCATAAATCGGTACTGGTGGGTCATAAAAGGTTCATAAATAGGTCAATCGATGCGTTTCAAAGACGCGAACAAATACTCTGCATATAATATTGTCGTATTTTGAATATCAAAAAAAAATTTCATATACAAACAGAATGCACCATTTTTTGAAACTTCATCAATCGGTACCGGTGTATCATAAAAGGTTCACCAATAGATCAATCGATGCATGTCAAAGACCCGAACAAATACTCTGCATGTAATGCTATCGTATTTTTAATATCAAACAATTTTTTTTTATATAAACAGAATCAAACATTTTTTGAAACTTCATAAATCGAGACTGGTGAGTCATAAAAGGTTCATCAATAGGTCAATCGATGCGTTTTAAAGACGCAAACAAATACGCCAGATTTTCTATTGTTGTATTTTAAACATCAAAAAAGTGTTTTCCATATAAAGAGAATAAACCATTCTTTTCAAATTCGTAAATCGGTACTAATGGGTCATAAAAGGTTCATTAATAGGTCAATCGAGGCGTCTCAAAGACGCGAACAAATACTCTACATGTAATATTGTCTTTTTTTGAATATCAAACCAGTTTTTCTCATATAAACAGAATAAACCATTTTTTGAAACTTCATAAATCGGCACTGGTGAGTCATAAAAGGTTTATTAATAGGTCAATCGATGCGTCTTAAAGACGCGAACAAATACGTTACATATCATATTGTTGTATTTTCAATATCAAAAATGTTTTTTCCATATAAACAGAATAAACCCTTCTTTTCCACTTCATAAATCGGTACTGTTATGTCATAAAAGTGTCAAAAATAGGTCGATCGATGAGGCTCAGAGACGCGAATAAATACGCTAGATATCTTATTGTTGTTTTTTGAATATCAAAAAAGTTATTCTTATATAACATATTTGAAAATTTAGGTCATTACAAACCTTACTCTATGAGGAAGCAATAATATAAAGTTTCTCCTGAAACTTTGTTGTTACATAAAAAATTTATTGAAGAAAAATAAAAACGTCGATTTTCACAGATCTCTTGAAAATTTAGTTAACTTTCGTTTCTAAAAATTCTGAAATCCAATCAAAATTGCAAGCTCTACCCTAACTTGTCCAGAAATTTTTTTTTATTATTGTGCATTTTAGTTTTTCACTGTTGAGTACTTATTTTAATAAAGTTACTTCTCGCGAGGTGATTATATATAGAAAACTTTGACAAATAACCGTGAACTTCAGATTTTCTAGGAGTTTGAAAAGATTCAATAATAACGGTATTTTAAAAGATTTTCAGGAGAGATTAAAAAAAATTTCAAGGAATTTTCTATGAATTTCATTTTTTTTTGAGAGATTTAAAAAAATTTTCCGCAGATTTTATAGGATCTATAAGGTTTTACGAAATTTTAAAACATTCCATAATGTTTTCTCAATGAGTTCGAGGGCATTTCAATACGTTTGAGTGGATTTTAAATATTTTACGGTATTTCAAAAGATTTCAAGAAAGTTTAAAGATATCCCAAAAATTTCAAGGAATTTCCAAGTATTTTAATGATTTTAAGAGATGTAAAGCAAATTTGATGCGATTCTTACAAATTTTCCTCTAATTTTTGAGGATTTGAAAGCTTTTTCTAGGTTCTACAAGGTTTTGGGATATTTTTAAACCTTTCAAAAAAATCTTGAAAGGTTTGCAAAAATTTCGAAGAATTCACAAGTATTTTAATGATTTTAAGACATAAAAAGTCAATTTAATGCGGTCCTAACAATTTTCTTATAATTTCAGGAGATTTAGAATTTTTATAGGATGAATAAGGTTTAGGAATATTTTAAAAGATGCCAAGGGATTTTAAAGAAATTAAAAAAAACTTCAAGCCATTTCCAAGGATATTGATGATTTTAGGAGATGTAAAACAAATTTCTTGCGGTACTAAAAAATGTTCTATAATTGCGGAAGGTTTGGAAGGATTTTATATAATCTATAAGGCTTTAGAATATCTTTAAAGATTTCCAGAAAGTTTAAGAGAGATTACACAAATTTCACGGAATTTTCAAGGATTTGAATAATTTTAAGAGATGTAAAACAAATTGAATGCATTTAAAAAAAAATTCATATAATTTTGAAAAATTTGGAAGTATTTTATAGGATCTATAAGGTTTTAGGATATTTGAGAAGATTTAAAGAAATTTTAAAGAAATTACAAAAATTTGAAAGAACTTTCCAGGATTTTAATGATTTTAAGAGATATAAAACAAATTTCATGTAGTTCTGAAAAATTCCCATTATTTCGGAAGATTTGTAAGTTTTTTATAGGATTTATAAGGTTTTTTTATGTTTTAAAAGATTCTAAGCAATTTTAAATAGATTACAAAAATTTTGAAGAATTTTAAAAGAATTTTAAAGATTTTAGGGAATGTAAGACAAACTTCATGCGGTTCTAAAAAATGTCCTATAATTTCAGAAGATTTGGAAGTTTTCAATATATTCTATGAAGTTTTATGATATTTTAAAATATTCGAAGAAATTTTTAAGTGATTACAAAAATTTCAAGGAATTTAAAAGAATTTTGAAGATTTTAAGAGATGTAAGACAAACTTCATGCGGTTCTAAAAAATGTCCCATAATTTCAGAAGATTTGGAAGTTTTCAATATATTCTATGAAGTTTTAGGATATTTTAAAATATTCGAAGAAATTTTCGAGTGATTACAAAAATTTCAAGGAATTTAAAAGAATTTTGAAGATTTTAAGAGATGTAGAACAAATTGAATTTATTTCTGAAAAATTTTCTATAATTTCGGAAGATTTGAAAGTATTTTAGAAAATATATAAAATTTTAGGACATTTTAAAAGATTTCAAACAATTTTAAAGATGTTGCAAAAATTTCGAGGAATTTTCTAGGATTCTAATGATTTTAGGAGATGTAAAACAAATTGCATGCTGTTCTAAAAAAATTTCCTATGATTTCGGAAGATTTGAAAGTTTTTTATATGATCTATATGGTTTTTTGATGTCTTAAAATATTTTAAGGAATTTTAAAAATATTGATCGAATTACGAGAAATTTTGAAAGAGTTTTGAAGATTTTAAGAGATGTAAAACAAATTTCACGCGATTTTGAAAAATGTCTTATAATTTCGGAAGATTTGGAAGTTTTTGATAGGATCTGCAATGTTTTATGATATTTTAGAATATTCGAAGGATTTTTATGAGATTACAGAAATTTCATGAAATTTAGAAGAATTTGAAGGATTTTAAGAGATGCAAAATAAATTAAATGGATTGCTGAAAATTTGTCTATATTTCGAAAGATTTTGAAGGATTTTATAGGATCTATAAGGATTTAGGATATTTTAAAACTTTTTTAGAAATTTTGGACGTTTTTTTGTAGAATCTTCAAGGTGTCAAAAAATTTCTGCAATTTCGAAAGATTTTCAAGAATTTTATAGAATATAATTATAAGGTTTTTGGATATCTTGAAAGATTCCAAGAGATTTTCAACAGATTTTAACGGAATATCAAATTTTCGAGGTTCTCAATGATTTCTAGACATTTTTTAAAGATTCAAAGAGATTTTTAAATATGCCAAGGTATTTTGTAAGATTTTAAAGAATTCGAAAGATTTATAGATATTTTAAAAATTTTCCAGAAATTTTTAATACATTTCGAGAATTCGCAGGCATCCCAATGGATTCAAAGGATTTCAAATATTTCACGGTATTTCAAAAGATTCTAAGAAATTTTAAGGATATTTACAATTTTTAAGGAATTCTGACGTCAGCTACGTAAGAAACTATTTTGAAAATTTCGTAGGACACTACGTTTGAAATGACGTAGGATACAATGTCGTAAACTATGTAGTAAACTACGTCACAAGCTGCGTCACAAACTACGTCGTAAATTACGTCACAAACTAAGCCGTAAACTACTTCGTAAATTACTGCGTAAACTACGTCATAAACTACTTAGTAAACTACATCACCAACTACTAGTTTCCTTCGTTGTCTAGTTTCCTATGCGGATTCCTGCGTTCTTTCCTACGCAGATTCCTGCGTATTTCCCTACGCAGATTCCTGAATAGTTTCCTGTGCAGATTCCTGAGTAGTTCCCTACGCAGATTTCTACGTAGTTTCCTGCGCAGATACCTGCGTAGTTTCCTACGCAGATTCCTGAGTAGTTGCCTACGCAGACTCCTGAGTAGTATCCTGCGCAGATTCCTGCGTAGTTTCCTACGCAGATTCCTGAGTAGTTGCCTACGCAGATTCCTGAGTAGTATCCTGCGCAGATTTCTGAGTAGTATCCTGCGCAGATTCCTGCGTAGTTGCCTACGCAGATTCCTGCGTAGTTTCCTACGAAGATTTCTACGTATTGTCCTACGGAGATTCCTGCATACTTTGCGACGTAGTTGACGTCGAAATTTTTAATGGAGACGTGAAGAATCTAATTCCTGTATGCTTTCAATTAGTCTGATTTGATTTGACGCGCATCCGATAGATTTTGTCGAAGGTCAGTATGTCATCAATTTGTGAATAGAGGAAGAGGATCGTTCGCCGGATGAAATAGGCATTTAAGGTCGGGCGCCATTGGATGTGGCTGCCAAGTGTGTAATAAGATATCCGCGGATACTCGAAGCCCTCAATTGGCTAATTTGCCGGCAGTTAGCGACTATCCGACCGCTTAGGTCATCCGAACGTGGCCGGTTGTTCGGCCTGAATAATTTATAACTGCCTGTTTACGAGAATTGAGAATGATGAATTTCAGCGACGCCATTGACGATCGCTGCAGTCGCAGTCCTTGAATGTCGATCTTGTGTCGTTCATCACAAAAATGACCAACTATTGCGTCGGATTATGTTCACAGAGAGCTCCGACAGCCACGTGATTCTAGACGCTTAACTGCTTTTTTTTCTTGAAATATGAATTATTTCTCTGAATTGAGAACTCTGATACCAAACCGGAAAGTGGCCAAATTTATGAGGAGAAGGTTCAAAGTTCAACGATCCCTCTTTTGAACTTAAACGACAAAATGTTTCAATTTAGAAGACGGTTTTTTTGTTCCAAGTCTTGATAGTCATAATTGGAGAGTTATATTGGACTTTGTTTTAAATTTAGAAGCGCCCAGTTTGATTTCTTCATGATGTCAAACCAGAAGCAAAAATTTTATTGAAGAGTTAAAATAGATTTCACAAGTTTCGAAAAACTTGTAGTGCTTAAGATAGATTTCAATAGATTTCAAGGGATTTCAAAAATACAAAGGATTTGAACAGTTTATTGAGGAACTTTTGTGATTTTCAATGATTTTAATTATTTTGAAGAATCTTTACATACTGCAAATGTTTTAAGGAATTATAAAGATTTTAGTGATTAGAGGGCATTTTAATTAATTTAAGTAGAATTTGTTAAGGGTTTTAATATTATTCCAAGGATTTCGGAAGATTTTAGAGATATAAATAAATTTTATGGGATTGCAAAGAATTTCCGAAACTTAGTAAGGATTTTGAATGATTCAATAAGATTTTAAAAGATTCAGAGAATTTAAGAGATTTTGTAGCATTTTTGAATACATTTAATAGATATGAAAAATTTGGAAACATATTATAATATTTCTAGAGATTTCAATGAATTTCATAAGAGTTAAGGGATTTCATATAAATGGAAAATTTTCAAAGATTTTTCCATTTTTCACGGTATTTCACAGGATTTTAAATATACCATGTAGTTTTGAGGAATATCCTACAATTTTCAAAGATTTGAAAGGATTTTATAGTGTTCATGAGATTTGTAGATATTTAAAAAAAATTTTTAAACATAATTTTTTTTCAAATTCATGAACTTCTAATCAAATGGTGCAATCTTCAACTAGAAAAGATAAATTTACATAAAAAAATTGTCATCAAAGTATTTCATTTTTTAACCAAAAGAATGAATTTTCAAGCAGAAAGATTTATCTTTCACTAAAAAAGACAAATGTTTAACAAAATACATGAATTTTCAACAAAATAGTTAATTTTCTACTAAATAGATACATTTTTAACAGAAATGATTCATATTCAACTGGAGTCGTTAAATTTGTAGTGAAAAATTAATTTTCAGCCAAAAAACAATGATTTTTCAATATAATAGTTCAATTTTCAACAAAAGAAATACATTTTTAACTAAAATGATGCATCTTCATACAAAAAGTGCATTTTTCAATAAAGTAGATCATTTTTCAACCAAATAGTTGAATTTTCAATCAATAAGAAGAATTCTCTACGAAAAAAGACACAATTTTAGCAAAATACATGAATTTTGAACCAAAACGTTCGATTTTTCACTAAAAGATATGAATTCACAACAAAAAATGGAAAAATGAAATTTTCAGTGAAAAAAAATTAATTTTCAAAAAAAAAAAAAAAACTTTTAACCGAAGAGATGATTTTTCAAGCAAGAAGAATAATTTTCTACGAAAAAGATGAATTTTCAACAAAATAACATAATTTTTCAAACAAATAGTTGTATTTCCAACTAAAAAAATCAAATTACAATGAAAAGTGAAATAGTTAAATTTTCAGTTAAAAAAATCAATTAGCAATTAAAAAAAGAATTTTCAAGACAATTTTTAAATTTTGTACCACGATAGTTCAATTTTTACCAGACTAATGCATTTTCAAGAAATTAGTTCAACTTTAAACAAAGTAGATGAATTTTCAACTAAAAATGAAGTAGTCAAATTTTTAGTTGAAGAAATTAATTTACGCCACGAAAAAAACAAATTCGCAATAATATAGTTACATTTTCAAATTAAAAAATGAATTTACTACTATAATAGTTTTATTTTCAATTCAAAAATTTGATTTTTCACAAAATATTTTAATTTTTCACCAAAAAATTGAATAACCAACAAAGATGATTAATTTTCTACTGAAAAAGACGAATTTTGAAAAAAGGGTATATGAATTTTCAACTAAAAAGATCAATTTTCAACTAAACAGAGAATATTTTGATTGGCAACCAATTTAAGGAAAGAGTTAGCGCAAATTAGTTAAACTTTCAAACAAATAGTTGAAGTTTCAACTAAAGAAGGTAAATTTTAAAGTAAAAATGGAATCATGAAATTTTTAGTTGAAAAGTAATTTTTTACAACAAAAAAAAAATAAATTTCAACGATGTGGTAAAATTTTTAACCAAAGAAATAAGTTGTTGACCATAATAGTTGAATTTTCAAGCCAAAAATAAAAAGTTTTCAACAAAACAATTGAATTTTTAATCAAAGAAATTACTTAAACAAAATTGAGGAATTTCCTACCGAGTGGATTTTTTTTCACTAAATAGTTGAATTTTTCACGCAAAAAACTTGATTTCAACAAAGTAGACAATCTTATACCAAAAAATACGAATTTTAAACAAAATACGTAAATTTTCATCTGAAAATATGAATTTTTAATTTAGAAAAAATCAAGATAATATTTATAAGCTACTTGGATTACCTATTAAAATTACTTGGAAATACTGGGATTACTATGGAATACAGACGAAGAACTTGGATTACACAAAATCACTTTGAATTACTTAGTGATAATCACCTATTGGTGGGTTACTCTGAGTTACCAGTGAAATACCTCAATTACTCCAAATTATTTAGACTACAAGTGGATTACTCCGAATTGGAAC
>JAABKJ010007545.1:111275231-111345245 GCA_011634705.1 Andricus grossulariae | reverse complement strand
TTACTCTGAGTTACCAGTGAAATACCTCAATTACTCCAAATTATTTAGACTACAAGTGGATTACTCCGAATTGGAACTGGATTACTCCGAATAAGAACTGGATTACTCCGTCTTACAAATATATTACTCTAAATTACAAGTGAATGACAGCGAATTACAAGTGGATGGCTGTGGCTTACAGATGGATTACTCCGGGAACTGCTGGGATTACTCCGAATTACTTGAAATACCCCGGATTATATATAAATTACGCCAGATAACATTGGATTACCGGATGACACCTGATTACCAGATCGGATAACCGTGCTTTTCTGTGGATTAACAAAGTTGTTTCTGCCTTCGACCAGACCGTTCTAGTTCTCATCTTCCAAACCTAAAATGCAATACCTAATACAAAGGACTTATTTATCAACCAACATAGGATTGTGTGCATTCGATGGGTAGGGCCGAATGTCCGCCTTCGAACTCGATTGTCGAAAAACCGGCTGAACTCTGGAGGTGGTTTCATGCAGTTTTCTTTTCCCCTGGCCAAGCGTCCAGGCAAATACGGGTATTGATCTCTAAGATCAGAGAATTGTCAAGTCCAAAGAACTACAGGCCCAGAGCTTGTTTAAACACCAGCTACAAAGTATTCAATGGCATCATCAAAGAGAGGAGATTAACATCTATCGATTCGGTATGGAGTGCAATAGTTGGACAACGTGGATGCAAGAGAGGGCTAGCAGGTTGCAGGGAGAACTTGTTAATAGACATATGTATTACTCAGGACTCGATCAGGTATCAACGCAATCTGTCCATAGCATAGATTGACTACCGTAAGGCATTTGATAACACGAACCATGAGCTACTTATTAAGCTCCTTTATTGCCTGGAGGTGCAACCAAAAATAGTGAGATGCATAAAAGAGCTTATGCTCTTGTCGTGGACGAGATTTGTCATAACATCTGATAGAAGACAATTGACTACAGACAAGTGTCGATGAGTTGAAGCAACATGACTGCAGCAGACGCAAGATGATGACAATCCATCGAAGTCATCATCCTAGATCTTCCGTATCTCGAATGTACCTCCCTCGAGATAAAGGGGGTAGAGGTTTGCTAAGCTTAATGTGTCTTCATCGAAGAACGGTTTTGGCTACAGCCGGCTCAGTTCTAAATAGGACAGATTCTCTAATGCGACTCTTACATCAACATGAAGTCGTCAATGCGGCGGCGTTTCTATACCGTGCCGCAGATAGGTTCGCAGAGGAGCTTGGCCTTCCACTTGATTCCAGTGACACTACACATGGCCTAGCATCAGTAACACCTTTAGTGATCGAAAGTCGTCTACAGGAAGCAGAACATACGCTTCTACTAAGAGAACATGATGACAAGTCCCTTCATGGTAAATTCTATGGCATCATACGTAGAGAAGAGCTCTCGATGGGTCTGTCCGACATGTTTCTCAAGTCTGCTGGATTGAGATCGGAGACTGAAGGATTTATTTTTGCCTGTCAAGGCGGCGTTATAGACACCTTAGTTTACCGCGATCGCATGATGGAAGTACCTGTAGGTGGTACCAACTGCCGAGCGTGCTAGCAAGAGCAAGAAACACTTGGACATGATCTCAGTGGATGCTCAAAGTATGCACATTACGGGTACATAGAGAGACACCATGCGGCTCTAAAAGTGTTATATTACCATCTTAAGCACTTATATGGTGTTGATCTATTGTCCGTCTTGCGATACGCCCAGGAGGAAATCGAATCCGTTGTGGAGAATGATCAGTGTAAGACCTACTAGAATTTCTCATTTTTCACCACTCAACGTATCAGTGCTATGAAGCCTGATATTGTCCTCGAAGATCTGAGGACCAATATAATTTACGTGATTGGATTCTCGGCACCAGGTAAATATCTAGCATTTCTTTTCGAGCTGAGCAGGACGTACCCAGGCTACTGGAGGTATGAAAGCTTTGTTTCTTAGCCAAATCAACAAGATTCCGGCTTGCCAGCGTCAGGCTCGTCTCATCGCGAACCGGATACAAAGGGCTGTTCTGGGATCACTTCATCCGGTCCATCAACATTGTTTCTCATAACATTCTACAAATATTGGTAGCTCTAAAAAAGTATCCAGAGGTGAAACCTTCATCTCCAACTGTCCGATCTGCCGCGTAAGGTCATCCGCGGCTAGAGACCTGACTCCAAGTAACAGTGTTACACGTTCCAGTTGCGTAGGAATTGTTTGTTTTGAGGAACCATGATCGTAGCATCCGGATCCCACAACTTATTAATAATCCTAACCAAAACACAAATCCTCCTCGACTTTGGTCCCGAATTGAGGTACTCCAGCAGAGGGCATTTGATACACTCGACCTCGTCCGTGTGGGTGTCCGACATCAGCGCTTCCGGTGGACGTGAACGTGGCACCGAGAGATCAGGAAGGGAGCACGAGTGAGTGAGAGAGATAGGAGGAGAGGAGTGAAATAGAGAGGGGAAGAGGGAAGAGGTGGATACTGGATGTAAGTGAGCAGTTAGAGAGATGGCGCCTAATAGATTGGTTTGTAGGTGGACGCATTATCTCTCGGACGAGACTGCTCCACAATCCACATAATCCAGCAGCTTGTCGTACGGCATAAGTTCACGCGTATGAGAGGGCAGAGGACAGTAAGAGGGAGTTAGAAAGAGACAAAGTGTCACTTCTATGCGATACTTGACGCACGGTCGAGGGCGGAAATTAGTAATATAGCAATGAGCACTCTGACTAAACCCTGACTGACTCTCTTCAGAGTGAGAGAGAGCCGTGTTTAATGGTCGCCGAGCCTCGTGCAAACTAATGGAAGGGAAAAGACTAGGATGAATTACGCGCCTATCTCACATCATTCCCTGCTGCCAAAACCTGCCCACGCGCAATAAAAATGCTTCTCCGACACTGCAAACATCACAATTAATTCATCATTAACAATCATTTCATTTTATGAATCATTTCAAGAGAACAGTGTTACTCCTCACGAGTAAGGGGTCGTCATAAACTACATTACTATTTTTTTCTGCCCCCCCCCCCCAAGTGACTTAGCACAAGAGTCTATTAAAACATAGGAAAGTGGGTGATTTTTAATGAAAATAGGGCAGTGATAGAGCAATAAACTCTTTAAATATAATTATTGTAAATACCATCTTGACTTTAATCTAAAACACTTTAAATTCTTTAGATTTCGAGTCAAATATATATTGAATTTTCAACAAACAAGATTAATTTTCTAATCAAAAAGATGAATTTTTAACTTATAAAGTATTTTCTAACCAGAAATGGAATAATGAAATTTTTATCACAAAAAAACTAATTTTTAACAAAAAAGTGAAATTTTGAAACAAAAAGGTGAATCTTGAAATTATATGAATTTTTTAGAAACTGGTTCAACTTTGAACCAAGCAGTTGAATTTTTAACTAAAAAATGTGAATTTTAATGCCAAAAAGACCAATTATCTTTAAAACGGTTGAATTTTCAACACTAAAATATGATTTCTTCATAGAAAAGTTTATTTTCTACCAAATAGTTGAATGCTCAACCAAACCAGATGAATTTGGAACCTAACAGGTGCATTTTTAACCAAAAAAGATAAATTTTTAAACCAGAAGATTAATTTTTGACCAAAAAAGATGAATTTTTAACAAAACACATCAATCTTCAACTAGGAAAGATCAATTTTCGATCAAAAATATAATGAATAGCTAAGTTTTGAACCAAGGAGGTGAATCTTAAAAAAAATTAATTTCTAACAAAATAGTTTGACCTCAACAAGGTAGATGTATTTTCAACTAAAAAAGTTACATTTTTAACCAAATATTTACATTTTTAACCAAAAAGATGAATTTTCCAGCAAGAAGATTGATTTTCTACTATAAAACACAAATTTTTAATAAAATATATCAATTTTCAAAAAAATACATCAATGTTGAACGAAATTGTTAAGTTTTAAAGCGAAAATGACAATCTACAAAAATGTTGAATTTTCAACCCGAAAATATGTTGTTTTTTTAAAGAAAGAAGTTAATTATTTATTAAAAAGTTGAGCTTTTATGAAAATAGTTCAATTTTTAAGCAAATAGTTCAATTTAAACCCAGAATAAGAATTTTTAATAAAAAAGTTAATTTTTAATCGAATAGCTAGACTTTTTACCAAATTATTGAATTTTCAATCGAAAACATTAATTTTCGACTAAAAAAGATGAATTTTTAACAAAGTACATGAATTTCTGCAAAGATTGTCATGATTCAAATTGTAGCAAAGATCAATTTTCAGTAAAAGGTATCAATTTTCAACCAAAAATGAAACAGGGAAGCTGTTAGCTAAAAAATAAGTTCCCAGCCAAAGAATTCAAATTTTCAACAAAATAATTGCACTGTTAAACGAAGAGATGAATGTCTAACTAAATTAATAAATTCAAAAGAAATGAGTTTTCAACAAAAGAGTTCAACCCAAGAGATAATTTCTTATATGGAAGATTAATTTTCTATAAATCGAATAGCTAAATTTTCAACCAAGGAGGTGAATCTTGAAAAAATATGAAGTAAAAAAAAAAGTTAAACTTTCATTCTAGTAGATGAATTTTTAACAAAAGAAGATAATTTTTGAACCAAATAGTTAGATTTTTTACCAAAAAAATGAATTTTCAATCAAGAAGTTTTATTTTCTGCCAAAAAACATGAATTTGTAACAAAATACATTAATTTTATTGTTCTACCAAAAATATTTCTAGCAAAAGATATGAATCTTCAACTAGAAAAGATCAATTTTCAATAAAAAATATCAATTTTCAACCCAAAATGAAATAGTTACGCGGTTAGTTAAATAAATAAATTCCAACCAAAAAAAATCGAATTTTCAACAAAATAGATATATTTTTAACCAAATAGATTAATTTTCCAGTAAGATTATTATTGTTCTAAAAAAAACGCGAATCACAAAAAAAAATACATTGATTTCCAACAAAATTCTTAAACTTTAATGCCAAAAGGACAAGTTTTCTACAAAACGGTTGGATTTTTGATTTAAAAAATGAGTTTTTATCCAACAAAATTAATTTTGTACTAAGAACTTAAATTTTCATAATAATAGTTTAATTTTCAACAAAAAAGTTGATTTTCAACCAAATAGTTTAATTTTCTACAAAATTGTTCAATCTTTAAGCGAACCAGATTAATTTATACCCAACCAGTTGCCTTTTTAATCAAAAAAGATTAATTTTGAACTAAAAGAGATCAATTTTCAATCAAAAATATCAATTTTAAACCAAAAATGGAATAGTTACATTGTTAGTTCAAAAAATTAATTTATAGCAAAAAAAGTAAACGAATTTTCAACGAAAAGTTATATTTTTAACAAAAGAAATGAATTTTCTACTAAAATGATCAATCTTAAAATAAAATAATTGTTAACAAAGTAGTACAACCTTGAACCTAGTAGCTGAATTTCCGACCAAAAAAGATGAATTTTTAACGAATAGTTGCATTTTCAACAAAATAATAAAAGTTTTAACCAAATACTATAATTTTTAACCAAAAAAGTTGAATTCCGATCCAAAAATATAATAGCATACTTGTCAACTAAAGCAAGTTGATTTTTCTTGTTGGATTCTATTACCTTAGTTCACATTTAATTATAAAAGTTTTTCAAAAATATGGAAATTCTACGTTTTTTTGCAAAATTCAGATTTTACCTTCAATTTGGGCTTATAAGAGGCAGAATTTTATTACCTTTAGCATTAGAACGAGGAAAAATTTTCATCTTCATATTATGAGAATTAAGGCACTTTGGCAACAGCTCAACAATGTTTTTTCGAAAATTGTGTAAAAAATTTGGCTCTCTGACCCATGGAAATTTGTGTGTTACAAAAAACTGACTAGCGCCAGATTTGGGTCAGGCTAAAATGGTTCCGCAAAAACCGCCCTGACACAGGTCGTTGATCAATCTCCAGCAATCACCCCAGGCGAAGAGCTTCACAAAGTCATCTTATCTCACAAAAAGTACCAATTTGAATGTACTTAGCACAGTTTCCAATAATTGAATCAGAATAATGTTATTTTTCTGACATGTAGTGAAAATCTTAGCACTTAATTATCGACCTCACTTGATGTGAGATGAACAAGTCAGGATCGATGCAGAGGTCTCATAGGCTTGATTACTCTGTTGTTTAACGAGTAGCAATCCCATACGATCCGACGATCATGCGGTTCGTTTACGGTCAACGGTGCAGGCCTCTTTTTGCTTTTCCACGCTCATTGATGCTGGTCGGTGTCGGGTAATTGGTTGGCGCGAAACAAAAAGAGACCGAGTTCGAGAAGAGGCACCATAAAACAATAAATACCAAACTATTTCTAGAGCCTTATAGCTATAGCTTATAACCGCAGAACGCCATACAATGGGTTTACACCATCCTTTTTTCTTTTTCCCCCTTTTTTTCTCTACGCAATTCATGCACCAATGGCTATAGGCCATAATTTTCTTTTAACACTCTTGTCCACTTTATTTACCTACCATTCTGAATTTATTTCGTGGGTCGAATTACGACCCAAACGAAATCCTAATAATGAACAACAAGAACAATGACAATTATGCGGATCGTAAAGATCTTGAAATTCTGAAGTTTTATTAAACATTTCATTGCTGATTAATAATATGGATATAGAAAATAAGACTACTATGATTCCAATTTTTAATTGTAGAGTTTTACTTTTAAGACCATTTTTTTCGCACCTCAATTTGGAAAGAGGCTTCGGCAATTTGAGAGCTGCTTTGAAAGTACTAATTTTTTTAAGCTCTTACGGAATTTTTGAATTGTGTGGGATATTTATTCATTTAACCAGTCGAAGCAAAATAATACTTTGGGATTATTTTTCTTAAAATTATTTAACTGGCTTTAAACAAACGTCATGAATAACATGCATAATTTTCTACAAAAGACTGGAAGTATATTACAATTTCTACACACATAGCATGCTTTACCTGCGCAAATCCTTCAATAATCTTTTGTGAACAACAGCTTGAAGAGGATACACATCTGTATTGAAATGCCTCATTAAACATTAACAAAAAAATAATATGCAGGTAGAAGCCGCTAAGGAATATTTATTCATTCAACCAGTCTAACCAAAATTATTGTTTTCAAATGATTGAATTGGCTTCGAACAACCAACTTCATGAAGAACTGCGAAGGTTTCTCAAAAAGACTTTAAAAAGATTACAATGTCTACACATCTAACATTGTCAAAGAATGAAAGTCTTGCTTTGACTAAACATCAACAAATGAACGCATATACAGGTAGAAGCCACTAATTGATATTTATTCATTTAACCAGTCTAACAAAAATAATTTTTCTCAAAAACACTTAATTGGCTTCAAACAAACAAAATCATTAAGAACTGCAAAATTTTCTGAAAATAACTTGAGAAAGATTGCAATGTTTACTCATCTAGCATTGTCAAAGAATACAGAAGTCTTGCTTTTAGTAAACATCAACAAATAAACGCGTGTACAGGTAGAAGCCACTAATGGATATTTATTCATTTAACCAGTTTAACAAAAATAATTTTTCTTAAAAACACTTAATTGGCTTCAAACAAACAAAATCATGAAGAACTGCAAAATTTTCCGGAAATAACTTGAGAAAGATTGCAATGTTCACACATCTAGCATTGTCAAAGAATAGAAAAGTCTTTCTTTTACTGAACATCAACAAATAAACGCATGTTCAGGTAGAAGCCACAAATGGATATTTATTCATTTAACCAGTCTAACCAAAATAATTTTTCCTAAAACTATTTAATTGGCTTTAAACAAGCAACATCATGAAGAACTGCAAAGGTTTCTGAAAATGATTTGGAAAAGATTACAATTTTTATACATCTGGCATTGTCAAAGAATGGAAAAATCTTGCTTTTACTACGAAAACCCTTCAATAATCTTTTGTGAACAATAACTTGAACAGTATAATTGAATTGGCTTCAAAAGGATATCATGAATAACTGCAAAGGCTTCTAAAAAAGACTTCGAGAAGATTACAAATTCTACAAGTCTAGCATAGTCAAAGAATGGAAAAGCCTTGCTATTCACTGCCCGAAATCCTCCAACAATCTTTTGTAAACAATAAATTGAACAGGATACAGATCTGTATCAAAACGTGCCGTTAAGCAACATCAAACAAAAAAATGCATATACAGGTAGAAGCCACTAAAGGATGTTTATTTGTTCAATCAGGCTAATAAAAATTCTTTTTTTTTTTGAATAACTAAATTGGCTTCAAAAGAACATCATGAACAACTGTAAAGTTTTCTAAAAAGACTTCGAGAAGATTACAAATTCCACAAGTCTAGCATAGTCAAAGAATAGAATAGCCTTGCTTTTCACTGCCCGAAACCCTCCAACAATCTTTTGTGAACAATAAATTGAACAGGGTACAGATCTGTATCAAAACGTGCATATTTAAACCACCTGCGAAAATAGGACAACTTCTAAACAACCCTAAAGATAAAAAGGCACCTCTCAGTGATCCCGGAGTATATAAAATTCTTTGTTCTTGTGGCGAAGTCTATATTGGAGAAACCTGGTGGGTGGTTAGCCAACGTGTAAAGGAACATGAGAGTAAAATCAGGCTAAAACATTTCACGCAATCAGCACTAGCTGAGCATCATATTGAAACAGTACATATCATTTTATTTGACAAAACAACCGTCATCGCAAAAACGTACAATATTTTTCCAAGACAACATAGAGAAGCAATCGAAATCTTAAAACACCCCAATAACATTAATAGGGACAATGGATATAATACCAATCCGATTTAGCTTTCCGTCCTCCAGGGTTTTTTAAAAAAGACTTGATTGGCCAATCAAGTTCGAGCAGTCCCCACTATGGGGCGCTCTGGCCAATCATAGGCATCGTAGAGAATGTATATAAGAAGAACGTAACCTGAAGAAGTGAACTGTAATGTTCACGAAACGTCGGCAAGATTTGTAGTTTTGCACACAATTGAAAACCGAAAAAGCTTTAAATTTTTAATTTATATTAGCTTAATTGTTGGCTAAAAATCTCAATAAAATATCAGTATTAACTTGCTCCCAACAGAATATATAAATAAAAAATGTTTACGTTCCTTTGGGGAATTAGTTTAATACATCTGTTATAAAGAATTGAATATATTCCCTATTAACCATTTTTTATAGTTGATAACCATTTTGGAAATAATTTCAATTGTTTAATTGGGAAAGAGGGGATGAAAACCTAGGGAAAAGAAAACAAAATTGATTATTTGTTATTACAATTGTTTACAGCAATAGAAATTTTCGACGTAAGATGATGAGTCATGATTAGTTACAAATATAATACAAAATACAAGGCATTTTAGGTAAAAAATTAGTATTTTCAACATTTTCGCACTATACTAAAGTATTTGTTTATATAAATTGTTTATAACAAATAACTTGTACATTCATTTAATTATTTATATTTCTTATGTATATATGAAATTATTTTGATCAATAACAAGTTTGCTTAAGCAATTCTCTTTTATATAAAAAATAATATTTTTAATTTAAGACCGAAATGAAATCTGCGTTATTATGAATAATTTTATGGTCCGTAATCAGAGCATGAATGAAATTCACAAATCAAAATTAAATTTCTTTTGAAATTGTTAATTGGGTCACTATATTTTTTTTATATCTTGTCATACAAAAAGTACAAAAAAAAAGTACAAAAAATAGATTTTTGATTTTGGTGATCGATCGTCCCCAAATTGTTCATTTCCCGGGAAAAGAAATTGCCTATTTTTTCAAATTGTTTAACATTAATCCGCGTGCTCACATGCAAGGGATAGTAATTGTTTGAATAACTTCAAGCAGACTCGCACAAAACATATCACTCTTGAAATTCATCAACTGTGTCATTCATTCCAGAAAATAAGAACTTTTCACGATTTACAGGGGAAAAAATTGTTTATTAAATGAAAATTTTCAAGCAATATCAAGTTGATATTTTGCAATTTAACATAATTTGAAAATGTTTATCATTGCTTTTAAAAATATCTTAAACTATTCTTGTTTTAAAAAAATATTTTGGACAAGCGCTGTGAATACATTGCCCTTTTCTCATTTCTACCCCCCCCCCTCCCCCCTTCTGGACCTAACTCTTATGTTTATCGAAGATTATGGTTTTAAAGTTTCCGTGTCAAATTTATGTAACGAACGTCAATTTCTTTTCTGTAACTGTTATGTAATAGATATAGAACAGTGTAACATAATAAATACGTCACATAATATAGAGCTCAATCATGTTTTCAAAAGCAACCACCAGGACATCCACTGCCAAAATTATAATTTTTAAATTCAAGTCCCAAAAGTTCAAAACCAAAAATTTTAACTCCAAGTATTCAAGGTTTAATATCTTTTAATTAAAAAATGGAAAAAATCACAAGATAAACTTTTTAGTCGTAAACTAAGAATTTTTATTGAAGAATTATCAATTATTATGTAATCAACGAAAAAAAAACTACGAAGCATTCCAAATTGAATAATCTCAGACTAGAAGTGTGTTCAAAATTCAAAATTTCAATTTAAAGCCTTTAAGATTTAAACATTTGAAATAAGAGCTAGGTATATAGAATGAAATTATTATAAAAACATCTTACGAAGAAATGGTTCTTTATATAAAATAGAAAAAGTTGATCAAGGCTTTTTTAAAATAAATTACACATTTTAAAGAAAGCCAAAATTATACAATTTCAAATCAGAATCGACATAATCTTGACTGTAAGGAATTGTAAACTTTCTAATCAAATAAACTATATAAAGTAATTGCAAATGATCCCAATATAACTTCGGTTTCTTCTATGATGAGAAAAACTGATATAGTATCACTTATCAATTAATTATGTAATTTTCCTTGAACACGATATAGATTTATCAGGCATAACTTTACTTTCTTATATGTGAACTCAACTTTCATTAAAATACATTTGCACTTTTTATAGTAAGTACAGTAGGAAAATTTATTACACAATTGTGCAGGTGGCACGTGTCACAAAATGTGACGTTATAAAGCCAAGGGTTATAATGGCAATTATGTAAATTACACTTATTAAGTTCATTAGGTTCGACTCAGAAAAACCAATATTGTCTTGACTGCTAAAGACAGTCATTGATTGAGCTAGTAAAAAATTGTTTTTTAAAATCCTTCTTTAGAACCCTCTGCTAATAATTTCCATTTATTTCAAAACCTTCAAAAATTGTAACATTCACCTAACTTATTTTTCATATTTTTTCATTTGAATATCCAAGGTGAAACAACCAAATACGTATATTTTATTATTACATCAAATTTATTTGATTATTTTATTCTAGATACTTGAATCAATTTTCAAAAGCTGAATTTTTTTATTATTTTATGATCTACATAAATTTATCTTTCTGATCAAGACTGTTATTAATGACTTTTATTTATCCAATGAGGATAAAAAAAAACTTGGAGTAAACACTTAAATTTGTAAGAGAAACAAAAACAGTTTCTTTTATTACTTTTTTGACAATTTGTAAACTAAATAAAAATACGGACATAAGATCTCGGACATTAAAGTGACGAACGTCACAGCTTTTATAATAGAAGATTTTTCAAGGCGAGCTTGTTTTTAACTTTAACATGCATCTTTACCTTCTGGATACTTTTTAAAAAACAAAGTATCTGAGTATCTCCCGTTTTTTCTGTAGACATTTCATTCAATCTATAAATGTCACCATTTAAAGATGAAAATAGCGCCTTAACTTTAAAATTTAAATACTGAAGTATTTGCACTTCAAAGTAATAATTTTCTCAGGAGAATTCATAATTTTATGTGCCGATTTGAATTCAAAGAGATTCAAGAGAATTCTGCAAACTTTTCTCACGAATTTGAAAAAAATCTTGGTCTTATAATATATTTTTCCATGCATGATATGGTTATTTCTCCATACATAAATGTTACTTTTGCTTCCCCGTGATACGTCAAATAAAAGATTCAACAACAAGAGATCATCAACCTAAAAGTTGAATTTTCAACCATATAAAAGATTTTAATTTAGACTCATCCAAATAAGAAGAACTTTCAACAAAGCAGTTGAATCTTCAACCCAAAAAGATTAATTTTCAAGCAGTTGTATTTTTAAAAAGGAGGCGAATTTTCTGCAGAATAGTTTCGACCAAGAAGATTAATTTTCTAACAAACAAAAAAACAACTAATTTTCAACAAAATAGTTTTATTTTCAGCAAAAATATAACATTTTAACTGAAGTGATGAATCTTCATCCAGAAAAAATGAATTTTTAACCAAGTATGTAGTTCAACTGTTAATAAAGTAGTTGAATTTTCAATAAAAAAAGATGAATTCTCAACAAAAATGTAATTGTTGATATTTTAACTAAGTAGATTTTATTTTAAATGAAAAAGAGCTGAATTCATTCAAAAAAAGACGAATTTCCAACAAGATAATTGAATCTTCATACAAAACATATTAATTTTAGACCAAACAGTTGCATTTCCAACCCAAAAAGATTAAATTTCTACCGAAAGAGATGAATTTTCAAATATTTTTCAAACTGATTGGAATTACACCTAAAATTTTGAATAATCTCTCAAAATTAAAAAAATGGCCTTAAAATCTTCCAGATTTTCTTCGAGATTTTTAAAAATCTTTTGAAATTTTCTTTGAAATTAAATTTTCGTATCTTTTCAACTGTTTAAAAAATCTCTTAAACTTACTAGAATTTTTTCTAAAATTTTACAATCTTGAAAAATTGACAAATTTGGCTGTAAAATCTTCCACATCCTTTTTCAAAATTTTAGGAAATCATTTGAAAGCTTTTGAGTCTCCATCAATTTTAGCTTAAAATTAATTTTTCAGCAAAAAAAATCATTTGAAATTTTCCCAGGATCATTAAAGAAAATAAATTTCTCTGAAACGTTTTAAAATTCTTAAAAAGTTTCTTTTTCCCAAAAATCTTCACAAATCTACATTTTGTCTTAAATTTGTTAAAATCTTTTAAAGCTTTAAATTATTTTCAAATCTTTTCGAAGCTTTTAAATATCTCTTAAGCTTACTTAAATTTCTTCTAAAATATTGTAATCTTGTATAACTGAAAAATTTTACTTTAAAATCTTCTACATTCTTTTTCGATATTTTAGGGAATCAATTTAAATGTTTTGAAATATTTTTCGATTTTCTCTTAAAATTTCACCAGGAGTCTTAAGAATATTTTTCTTATTTTTTTTTTAAACCTTTCAAAATTCTTTATTGAGAGCCTTTAAAATCCCTTATAGAATTACTGAAATCATTTAAAATCTGATAAAATTCCTTAAAAATACTTTGAAATACTTGCTAATCTTTAAAACCCGCTGAAATCCCTTGGATTTTTTTTTAATATCCTTAAATCCTATAAATCCTATGAAATCCTTCCAAATCTTTCAAAATTCAAAGAAATTCTTTTAAACCTCATACTAACCGAATTGTTTTAAATTATTTTCATATGTTTGGAATCATACAAAATCCTTTAATTCTTGTGATATTTTTTACAATTTGTAGGGGTATTATAAAATGTTCAGAATTTGTTTATATCTATTAAAATGCGTTAAAAATCACTTAAAATCATCCCGTACATTTCTTTAAACTCGTTAAGGCTTTCTGAAGTCCCTTGAAATCATTAAAATAACCATAAATCCTTTTAAATGCTATGAAATGTTTCAAAATCCTTTGTGAAGTGTAAGACATTCTTTGCAATCCTATGAATTTTGCTTTGATCTCTGAAAATCCCTTGATATTTTTAATAAAAAAATATTAAATCCTTTAATTAATTCTTGTGCAATTTCTTGTATTCGGATGAAATCTTTTAAAAAATGTAAATGTCTTCAAACGATTCAAAGCTTTAAAAATTTGTTAAAATAATTAAAATGAAAAGCTGTTAAAATCCTTTAAATCTCTGAAAATATGTTGTATTCCTTTCAAATCTCGGAAAATCTTTTAAATCTTTTGAAGTTTTTCACTTTATACGATTACAAGGGCCAGTCTGCAATACTTTTATCGGGTCAGTTGGTGAATCCTAGTCCGCTTGTAAATGCTAATTTTTACAAATAAATAATAATATACCCATTTTTCCGACCTGACGATATTCAAAGGAAAAAAACCTTAACTTTTTTAGACGAAAATAAAAGAACACTAAGTTCGAATAAAAGTCTCACGTCTATAGCTTGAAACAATTTTGTCTGAAAAGTGCTTACCTATCCCAGTTTTTTTCTGAATTTGTTTTGGGAATGCCTCCTGAGTATATCAAGCCACAAATGAAAAAAATTGTTGGGCCTCTTTATAAGAAATATAACCTTTATCATTTATTCTGTATGGATATTAAGTATATTTTTGAAATCATTGGAAATTTAATGTCTGTTGACATAAACCTTTTAATTTGGCATCCAAAAAAAACTTCTAATAATGAAACATATCATGTATCATTCAGAAGGCTCAAAAATCTTTCAAAATAGGTGCAAAAAGTCCGTTCTTTCTGAACTATTTATTCTCAGTGCACAAAATTTCTTACAAAATTAAACAAAAATTATTGTTGTATTTTGAATAATTTAGGATGTATGACTTCCAGAAATGATTTTCAATTGAAATTTTCAATGCTAATAAGAAACTTACTGCGCACATAGCACGCGAATCATGATTGCTGGTATAAAATAGTACTGAATGTGTAAATATATTGTTTGTTTTATAATTAATGGCAGCAATCGCCAAACGAATCTGTTGAGGAAATTGCCGAACGATATACGTAATTCAATTTCTTGCCCTATGTTTCGCACAAAAAGGGAAAGTAACTTCGAAACCGTGAAGGTTATCTGTTGCATCCTACAATCGTCGACAATCTTCAATGTTCTCTAAGAGTTAGCATAACAAACTACTTATGATAATTACTCATGTTGATCCTGAACCTCGACCTATGTTCATATAAATCGAACATTACATTTTTTATTTGGCGCATGTATCCATTACATTCTTGGTGTGCATTTTTATTAATATAATATTTATGAATTCATATTTATGTCAAGTGAATGCGTAGAGCAAATGAGGTTGTTAACTGAAGAGTATGCGAACAAAGCATGGTAAATTCATTTTTTGAAAAAGATGATATATATACACATGTTTTTAGTATTTTTAGTACTCGAGGAATAAGATTATTGACTTTTCAAGTTTTCTTCTATCTCTGGGGTTTTTATGTACAGTATTTGTCTGATTATTGAGGAATCATCTCGAATGGATTTATTATGTTTTCTTTGCTTACTCCTTAACTTTGAAAAAGTGCGCTAATAACCTAAAAAAAATGAAAACTTGATATTTCTGAAATAAGGTGAGATCTCGTCATGGATCAAAGTTTAAAAGATTTCATGCTTCATTCCCTATGTATGTATAATACATTTCAGAATCCTTAGTCATCAACAGAAGTACTTATACTTTTGCTCATAATTGAAACACATTTGAAAAATTGAATAAAATAATTGCGTATTCAATATATAAACTGATATTTCATCAATATTTTCAAGTCATGTAAACAGCGGACTGCTACTTCTTCTATCAAATTTGTGGTATATTTATTCATCAAGTTTCAAATAAGGATCTACAATTATAATTACAGGGAGAAACTTTCAGTTGTAAAATTTGATATTATAATATTAATTGTTACAATAAGACTATAACAAGCCAGGATATAGCGACACTATTTCAAGAATTACTATTGTGAGTATTAAATTGTGAAGTTACTAAGTTAATTGGAATATAATGATAAATGATTAAATAATTGTACTTCTCCAGAAGAAAGATACCATAATCCCTAGAAAAGACTGTGAAGTTTACAAAACAGATAAGTAAATACATTCTTCCTATGTTCATTCTACGTATATTCACTTTTTCCCATAGAAAATAGGAAAAATTGCCACGGTCGAATGGGCAAAATGAAAATAAATTCGCATCCATACACAGAACGGATTTATGGCAGAACGGAGATATTATTCTGTTATAAAACAAATTATGAGATTCAGGAATTTTATCATCCTCATGAATCTCGGCTCATATGACATCATTCGGCACTGAATTTCCTGTTTCAAATGGGAATTTTTGCAAAGCACTACATTTAAATGTTTTTCCTCTCATTGCACCTTCCTATTGAAAATGGTAATTTTTCTTACATATTTTGCAACATATGTTACTGAAACTGCTAGTTATTGCAACTAAGATTTTATTACTTAATTTGTGAAAATCACGTTTTCCTTACTTCAATCTGCTATCGATAACATTAATCTTTCTAACTCTGAATGGCAATTATTAAGTTTGTAGTATATTTATAATTGATATAGAAAAAGTATTTCTTCGTATAGCTGTGGAAATAATACTATGTTCTCGGCTATATCCTAGATTGCCATCGAACTCTTGTAAAAATCAATATTATAATGCCAACTTTTACAACCAATAGTTTCTCCGTGTATTTATCCAATTTTGAATGATTTAAATATGAAAATACTTTTGAAGTGAGGGGGTGTTATATTAATTACGTAAATTCTTTTAGGTGGGGGGTCAATGATTTTATTTATGTTGCCTTACTTATTAAATGTGAAAAAATTATATGTTACTTTATTAATAATTATAATAGTATTACTTGTAATTTACTTAATAATATGAGTAGCATCCACTAATATTAGTAATAATATTAAATATAATAATCATAAAATCACGAAACAATAATAAATTAATAAAAAAGGTGGCATCCACAAATTCCGTAAGGTGTTTTTTCTAAAACTTTCGAAACCCCTCCCCCATGTAAGATATAGTGATATTTGATTCGAACCCAGCAAAATCCATTCATTTAATACCGCAGGCATCACAGTTTTTCCCTTTTTCCTCATTTTTCCACTTTCATGCGAACTGAAATTAATAGAACTTAATTAGTAAATTTAACTATTTTTGGTTTAAAGCTCATTCTTTTAAGTTGAAAAGTCCACTATTACATTGTTTATTAAGAATTTATCTTTTTTTATTCAAAATTTAATAATGTTGTTAAAAATTCACATTTTCGGGTTGAGAATTCGATTACTTTGTAGAAAATTCGTATTTACGAATCGAAGCTTCAACAATTTGGTAGAAAATTCAACTAATTGTTCAAAAGTCGAAGGACTTTGTCAAAAAATAAATTTTTCAGTTGAAGATTCATCATTTTAGTTAAAAATTCATTTATTTGGTTTAAAATTTAACTATTTTGTTAAAAGTCAGTTTTTTTTCTTTTGCTGAAAATTAATTTTTTCAACTGAAAATTTAACTATTCCATTTTTGATTGAATTTTTCTTTCTAGTGAAACATTCAACTACTTGGTTAAAAATTCACGTAATTCGTTAAAAATTCATTCTTTTTTCGAAAATTTGTTCAGAAAAACTCATCTATGTGTTTAAACATGTATGTATTTTCTTAAAAATTCGTCCTTTTTGGTAAAAAATTAATCTTCTTCCTTAAAAATTCAATTATTCGGTTAAAAATTTCTGTATTTTTTTGAGAATTTATCTTTTTGAATAGGAAACTAATTTTCTTTGTTAAAAATTTAATTTTTCAGTTGAAAATTTATCTTTTTGTTTAAACTACATTGTTGATAACTTATTTTTTGTTAAGAACTTGATTTTTTAACCGAAAATCTAACTATTTGGTAGAAAATTCAAAAATTTTATTGAAAATGTATTATTTTGTTGACAATTCATATTTTCAGGATGAAAATTCAATTGTTTTGTAAAAAAATTAATCTTTTTGGCTAGAAAATTCAACAATTTGGTAGAATATTCAACTGTTTTGTAGAAAATTTGTTTTTTATTGAAAATTAATTTTTCCTAATCAAAATTAAACTATTCATTAGTTGGTTAAAATAGTATCTTTGAATGTTTAAAAATTCAACTATTTGGTCGAAAATGTATGTAATTTGTTGAAAATTCTTCTTTTTAACATTAAACTTCAATATTTGTTATGACATTTTTTCCCCTATCATTGACTGAAAAATCTTTCTTGGTTGAAAATTCAACTTTTTTGTTAAACAATTTTCACCATTTCCAACTGAAGGATTAAACTGCTTTGTTAAAAATGCATATTTTTTGGTTAAATTCAGCTATTTTTTAATTAAAATAAAAACCTTTTCTTCGTCTAAATGTCAACTGTTATATTTTTTGTTGAGAATTTATTACTTAAATTATTTATTTATTATGTAAGATAAGGGGAGGGGGGAGGAATCAGAACTTACGGGCCCTAGCAAAGGGGGGAACGTGATTCAAAATTTCAGAAAAAAAGTAATTTATGCAGGGCCCCTGAACAAAAATTTATAAATAATAAAATAATAAAATAATAAATAAAACTGTTAAATAACAGAATACATTTTTTTTTTATTATCACAATTATATTTATTCAGTGCATTGGATAAAATCTGAGATAAACTGATGTATAAGAAATCTGGGAATAACTCCGATTCACCAGTGGACATTCCTCTCCAACTCTGGAAATTCCCCTTTGCAATATAAGTAAAAAAAACGAGATAGCAAAGCAGGTTTTAAAAACGTTAAACATTTTTTTGCACGAAAAAAGATGGTCAGTGAACGAGACATAAAAAAAATGGTTTTAGAGGGCAGGCTTGCAAACGAGAATTTAGTGGACGAAAATCCGATGTATAGAGGCTCACTAAAAAGATATGTTTGTGATGGCAGATTCTGAACATATAACATTCTGTGGTATTATTTTCATACATCTCATATTTCTTGTTTGCGTATGCTTATTAATAACTATTACCAGAACATCATCCTTGACTTAGGTCCAAAGTCACACTGCGTAATCCATAATCTAATGCGTTGACAGGTTCACAAGAAATTTACTGTGCACGTTTGTTCAGTTTTTTAAAACACTTTAAATTCAAATGAAATTTCAATTATTAAAATTAAAATTTGATTTTATTACAAAAAACAGATATCGTAGGAAATCAAATTCTGCTTGAGCTCCCACGAAAAAAAATGTATAGTTTAATCATAAAAATATAACAAAATCAACAAAACTAAAAAAAAAGTAATTTTTGTTCTTGAAACAGAAAAAATGTATCCCTGATTCATAGATTTGTATATCTTTAAATAAGTATGTGACTTCGTGACTTTCAAATGTCATAGAAAATTGAAACGTGACTTGGAATTTTTTGGTTACGAAGAAAAATAGAGAAATGACGAAAGTTGTCATCCAAGTTTGGAAAAGCATACAAATTTAAAAACCAGTTCTGTAGCCTATGAAATCAATTATAAAATTCAAATCTCTTTCAAAATTATTCATATTTAACTAGCGCTATATTCGGATTTTCAACATTTTTATTTCAGATATATAATACCTTTGTTTTTAAAAATATGATTAATTAATAATTATGATATATCTATAATAATCTACTATTTATTTCATTTTATGACAGCTTATTATAATTTTATGCAAATTTTTGATATTACTAATTTAATAATTAAAAAATGTATATTAAATATAATTTTTTTCATTCAAATTGCACATCAGTTTGACATATCATCAAATTGTCTTCAACATGAAGTTGTTCCCCTTGAAGGAAATTCTCTATCATTGATTTTAAAGTTATTAATTTTACACCTTAGATTAAAACGAGTGCATTTTAACAAGCCTAATGCAAAATTTGAAAATTTGTAACTTTTAATGTCTTCATTAAAACATCCTAATTTAGGAATAATTAATTTTTAATGAAGCCTGGAATTATTTATTTTTTAACATTTTAAGTTCGATTGTAATTTTGCATGTGGTTTTCAACGGTTTTAGAATGAGTAAACATTAAAGGTTCACAATATTTAAAAATTTTCAATTTTAAACGACGAAAATTACAGTGATTTCTTTTTACATAAATCATGTTTTTTATTTAAAAAATCTATCCAATCACTTTGAATGCGTAATTCTGAAACAGTTTAATTTTTAAGGCTTTAAACTAAAGCTTTTCTTCTTCCAAAGTTTAAATTCGAAAATATTTGCTTCAAAATTTCTTAATTTTATGAGGTTTTACCATTTCAAATTTCACTTTCAACTTCAATTTTAGTTGGAAATTTAAATATTAAAAATTTCAGGACAATTTCATATTAAACGCCTTCAGAGTCAATTTTGAAATTAATAATTTTAGGTTTAAATATTCCACACTGTTCGTTTTCAATTTTAGGTGTACAAAATTGTCTGTTTTTTTAAAATTCTTTGAAATCGTAGAATATCAAATTGAAAGACTTGATAGTGTCACGTCGCTGGATTTTTATTTCCTAACATTAACGATAAAAACAATTTTAAAATGCGTTATTAACGAAATTGATGAATATTAGGGTTTAACAATGTTGAAATATCAATTCTTAATTTCAAATAGTAATTAATAGTTTCAAATTGAAAGTTTTGCATTTTTTAATATGTTGAACAATTTCGAATTGAAAACGTTCTAAATTAAAAAATTTCAGATGAGTTGAAATTCTTCCAGACGGAATAATTATATAAAGTGTGTAATTTTGCACCTGATTTTTTCCACTATGTATAAATTATATAAAATCTTTCCGCCTGGGTTAAAAAAGGAAAATATACGATTTTTAGTCTAAAGGATTTTTAATTAATCAATTTTGAAATAAATACCTTCAGAAAAAATTAAAAACAATAAAAAAGCTAAGCATTAAAAATTGAATTATTTTGTTTTTATTTCTTTTAATTTTCAATGAAATATCGGATAATTTTACGATTTTCAGCTGAATATTCTCCAAAATGAATCATTTTAAATTAAAAAATATTTCATTGGAAGATTTCAAGAATAAATAATAATTCTAAATTAGGTGTTAAAAATTAAATGATTTAAAATTAAAAAGTTAAGAGTTGTTTTGTTTTAAATTCAAATTGATAAAAATAAATCTATCTAAAATTGATACCTTAAATAAGTCGTTGAATAGTTTCTTTAATTTTTAATGGTTATAATTGTAGAGTTATGATTTTTCACATTGAACGCTAACTTTTCGACTTTTGCCTTTAATAAGTTTTAATTTTGCAATTCAAATGGAAATGGTTGAATTTTGGAAAGTAGAATTAACAATTGGAAAATTGTCAGTTTCAACAATTTAAATTTACTTAAAGTAATTAAAGTTTTTAAAAGTTTAAGTTTCAACGTTCCAGAGTAGAAATTTTTCATTTTTCCCATTAAAAAATTAAATTTTATTCTGAAATTTCTTTTAAAATAATTCAACTTTAAAGGTTTATAATCAAGAATTTCTTCATTTTGAAGGGTAAATGACGATGAAATTATTCTTTGATCTTGGAAAAATTCGTCTTATCAATTTTAATGTTAAATTGTAATTTTGTCTATGCAATAACAATTTTAGAATACTAAACGCTTTGACTTTAAAACATTCAATTTAGTTTTAACTTCAAATTGGTCAAATTTGAAGTCCTTCTGATTGAACCTTATTTAAATTCAAAAGTTAAAAATTTCAAATTATTTAATTTCGATCGCTTTCACTTAAGATTAACAAAATTTCAATTCCTTTGAATTTTAAGTAATCCATTTATTAATTTTTATCTGTAATCATTCAATTTTTAAATTATTGAATTCAAAGTAAAAGTATTTAAGTTTGAACGCTTTGAAACAAAAATCTGACAATTCCAACTTCTTTCTAATGAAAGGAAAAAATTTTGTATTGAAATTTATCAATTTAGAGAGCTTTATAACTTTTTAAATTGAAGTACTTTCAATTTCCAATTCTTCAATTTCAAAGGCTCTTATTTAGAAAAGAGACAAGCCTAATTTCTTGCAATTCCATTCGAAATAGTGCCCTTTTTAAAATTTTTATTTAATCTAGAATTGTTTGATTTGGAACGTTTTCGATTCAAAATCGTTCAATATAATTATATTTTTTAAATTTCAAACACTTTCATTTCGAAATCATTGATCAATAATTATTGTTTCCAACATTTTTGAAACGTCTCCTATTTAAAAAGTTGGCTACTAATGTATTTTTATATTGTTTATATGTTTAATGTTATAGAATAAAAATCTAGGAACGTGCATCCACTGCTAGTAGACAAAATAAATTTTGCTGCAAATCTCTTTTTTAAATATTTAGACAATACCATTTTTTATACGTGTTCAAGAATATTTATCGCCAGATCAAGAATATTTTCAAAATTGAGCAGTGAAAATTATTTGTTCACAAAAAGTGTTAATTGATATTAAAATACTGTTTGCTAAGAATTATTGATAAATATTCATCGTTAACGTCGCTTAAATTCAGCGTGGTGATTTAAATGCCGGTCAACTTCATAACAACGTTATAAAACGTTGTTATTGACAAATACAGATTATGCTGCATGGGAGAGTTTGTCACGTGACCAAGTATTACATGTTATTACATTCGGCGGCTTTATAATTACACAAATGAATATATTGTTCTCACATTTTATAAACTGTCAAAAAAAAAGAACGTCTGTCTGGCCCATTTGAGTTTGTATTTGGTTATGATAATGCAATTGTATCAATTCTATCCTAATTATGGCTCTAAAGCCCTCTTCTTAGTTACATTCCAAATTAAAAATTAATAAAATTATACTATTTAAATAAAATGAAAACTGAAATGGGCCAGAGAGACGTGCTCTATATATTTTGAAACATTTCCCAAAATTTAAACGCAATAGTTACATTTGTAAATTATAAAGCCGCCGAATATAATAACATGTAATAATTGGTCACGTGCTAGACTATCATATGCCCTTAAGGCTTAACATTTTGAGCAGATTTCTAAAATTTCTACGGTGACTCTTACCTTTTACCCACTAACTATATATTAATGATTCCGGCGAATGACCTTTCCGAGGAGAGTGGCGGTAATCTTCCAAAAAGACCTTGCTACGTTTAGCCTTTCAACTTATATATTGGATCTTGGCACTTTCCAATTCATGTATATTGTATGAGCATTATTAGGTATATATTTCAACTTTTTTGATATATTTAAAGGCTGCGCCTAAAGGTACCGAACTTTCCGTACAAATAGCCAGATTTTTTTGGTACACGCACACACTTCCATATTTAAAAAGCAAAAACAATACAAATCTGTTGAATAGTCAATTCCAGACTGAAATATTGTCTGAAAGCTCTGAATCAACCATTCAACATTAGGGTGGCTCTTATTTTCAAATTTCGAATTTCTTATGGCACCTCCCAGACTTGTTACATCTGATGAAACAAAAATTACTGTAAGGTTTTAGTTCGATCGGATCCGGAGAAAGGGCGCCCCCGGGCTCTTTAAATATTTGAATAACTAGAAAACAAGCTAGCGCGCTATGCACGCGGCTAGTATTATTTTTTGTATCATGCAATCTACTAATTAAAATATAAAATTAATATTAATACAAAATAAACGCTGGGGGATTTTATTGACTCTCGATAAAAAATTTCTTTGAGAATGTTGATGTTTGTCCATGGGCTTTATGGTCAGATAAATTGGAAACAATTAAATTGCTTCAAGCGTTTCGGCACACAATGATGGCCCTTATCAGTAAATTTTATTGAAGCTGTTAAAATTAAATTATTTCTTGTAGGGACGCAGTTTGCATTTAAAAGTGTTAATCTTCGGTTAATTGTGTAGCTGTGAAATTCTATAAAATTTGTTATTTTAGTTTTTTTAAATTAAAATGTACTGCATTTTCTGTTGTCACTATGAATTTCTTTTGTGAAAATAAATTTTTCCCAAAATTACGTTGTAGTAAAAATACGAAATGATCAAAAGCATTGTAAATAAATAATTCTTCAAATATTCTTTAAAAATTCTTTTTAAATATTCTGTAACAAATTTACAGCTACGTGCATTTAATGAAAACACTTACGCTGTAGTGAAAATTGAAATTTGTTAAAAATACCCTCACTTATATCGAGGAAGTAATATTAATTAGGTCAAAAGTTATAGGGGCCGTGCATGAATTACGTAAAGTTTTTTTTATTTTTTATTTTGAACCACGTACCCCCCTTCATTAGGGTCTGTAAATTTTGACCTGACCTCCCCCCCCCCCTATCTTACGTAATTTTTGGCAACTAAACTTTTTCCGTGAATTTATTTGGGGGTCACTAAAAATAACGTAAGTCGATTTGGGGAAGGGGAAAATATGAAAAAATAACGCAAGTCGATTTGGGGAAGGGGAAATATGAATTGTGAACAAC
Source organism: Andricus grossulariae (assembly GCA_011634705.1). Classification (NCBI taxonomy): domain Eukaryota; kingdom Metazoa; phylum Arthropoda; class Insecta; order Hymenoptera; family Cynipidae; genus Andricus; species Andricus grossulariae. The sequence continues at coordinate 111,320,959 of JAABKJ010007545.1, read as the reverse complement.
AAATGTAATAGTTGACACTTTTAGCTAAGAAAAGATTGTGATTTTGAATAAAAAACAGTTGAATTTAACTAAATGAGAGGAGTTTTTAACAAAATATTTGAATCCGTAACCAAAACAGATTCATCTTGAACCAAGCAGTTGCATTTTCAACCAAAAAAGATAAAACTTCTACCAGAAGAGATTAATTTTTTTCTAAAAGACGAATTTAAAAGAAGATTATATTCAACAAGAGTTGAATTTTTAAACATAACGATTTATTTGCAAGTCAAGAAGACGATATTTCTACAACAGAGTTCAATTTTCAACCAAATAATTGAATTTTCATCCAAAAAGGTGAATTTTCAAACAAAAAGATTAATTTTCTACTAAAAATATGAATTTCTTCAAAATACATAAATTTTTTACCAAATAGTGGAATTTTCAACCAAGAAGAATAATTGTCCACCAAAAAAGACGAATTTTCAATAAAAGAGTTTACTTTTCTGCCAATTAGTTACAATTCTACCAAATTGATGAGTTTTCAACAAAAAAGGTAATGCTCTACTAAACAATTGCATTTGCTATCAAATACAAGAATTTTTTTTAATGCATACATTTTTAATCAAACAATTGAATTTTCGACCAAGAAGAATAATTTTATAACAAAAAAGACGAAATTTCAATAAAAAAGTTGAATTTTGTACCAATTAGTTGAATTGTCTACCAAACTGTTGATCTTCCAACAAAAGAGTTAATTTTTCAACTAAAGAGATGGATTCTTAACAACAAATGTGATAGTCGATATCACCGGCACACAAAAAAAAATTTGTCTGCCCGGCGGACTACATCGGCATATCTATATGTTTTTGGGGTCGCTGAATCCGAATCCGGGGTCCAAATATCCAAGTTAGCTCGTATTTTTACAAAAATATATATATATATATATATATACGTATATATATTTAAATCAGTGTGGTTTATTGTTCTTAGGTTTATTAATTCTTAGGGCGCCAGCCAGGCCCTTAACTAAAGAAGAAAGGGAAAGAAAATCTAAATTCTAGCCCAGCAGATTTTTATTACGGATCATCTATAAATGAAATTAAGAGATCCATATTTCTCTATAACTGCAGAAAGAAAACCTGAAATTGATAAACAAAAAGAAAGGATAAGGATAGGTGTCTCAGGGGCGGTTCTTTAAATCACAGCGGCCATTTAAAGCAACAAAGTAATGCTATAGCTAGGCATGTATTAATGAAAAAAAAATATTAATGATTTTTTGTGTTTACAACAACGTTAATATAATTTCGCGACGAATCCTACGCGACTCTCTCACTAGAATTACTCGGAAACTGCCAATTAGGGTTAAAACCGAATAAAGATTCTAAGGCGACCACGTGATCGATGATATGAAATCCGTACAAGGCACCATTATCTAGGGAATGAGAAGACTATAACTTTTACCGCGAAATCCTCGTAAAAGCTGCGCACTGACTCGACTTACGCTCTACGTGAAAATCATACCAAAAGAGACAATTAAAGAAAAAACAGAATAAAATACAAGAGCACTCAACAGGATGAAAAAAAAGGAGGGGGCCAAGCGAGGCAATGAGTCCGTGGTCAAAACCCACCATTCCGTTGCTTGCCGGTGTTACAAAAGAAATTTATTTTCGACATTACCTCAGCGAATCTCTAGAATCTCCAATTCTATTATTATTGTTCCAATTGATCCAAAGAATTGTAAGCCCAAATGTGAGCAGGCACACGGTGAAATTTTCCCTCAAAATTAAGAATTAAGGACCGGCAGAAAACTTGTGGCACGTGTCGCCATAAGGGAACCAAGAACGAACGTGACCTACGTTTTGCAACGCGCGAAGACCGTCGACTCGCGAGGTTGTCGCGCCAAGGCGCGTGCACAAAACATAAGGTCACAGCGCAACTACCGGAGAAACTAAGAACTAAATAATCAGTAACTAGAATTATTAACTATATTTGTTACAATCTATATATACATATGTACAGACGCAATTACGGCAATAATATTTCTGTATAAATCCAGGCAAACGTTTCAAAACTTCCTAAGTTACAGACATTAGAGCGTGAAAATTCAAAATATAAAAGAAGTACTATGGAGTATGCAATGTAAACATTTAGTAGTATCCTCTGTGTTTCGAAACGAATCGTTTCGACTTATTACAATAAATGAATTACGGTTCAATTGTTAACAACGTGTAATTCATTTAGATACTTCATTAAAAGGAATTTATTTTGATCAGATAAAATAAATTTCGTGATTAATACATATTGGCTTGATGAGGTTAGAATTAATTTTGAACGCTTTCGATCCGCTGACAGTCGCAATTGACCTAACATTCATTTGACAAGAGTGCGCAAGCGCATTAGCATTAGTAAAACTTCGAACGTTTCAGAACTTTTGTCCCATGAAATCTTGCATTGCCTCTTGGAACTTTCAATGTTTAAATGAAAGATTTCATGGAGGCACAAGCCTGGCTAAATCCTAAATTTGACAACGAGTACGGAGTTACTGAGTTTTACAATCTTTTGCGTATGTTGGTTTACTCGGTAGAAGACTTATGCAGCGGTTGAATTCCATGGTTGATAAGTCCACTTGACGACCAATGAGGCCACTTTGGGGTCCATTAACGATTAACCAGGCCGAGTTTCATCAAATCAAAGTCGTGTGGTCAGCCGTGATTCCTGTGACGTCACGCCTCCGTGACATGGCGTTCGGAGGATGGTAAAAGATGGCGCCGTCTTGTGGGATTGTGTGATTGTCAATTCAGATATTGCAAAATAAAGTACACATTTTATTTATTATGATAACTTCAATATTTGTTTCTTATTTTGCATTGAATGTTATTCACAACTACCCTCAAAAATGTACCACTACAATAAATTTATATTATTAAAATTCATAATATGCATTGGTATTGAAATAAACGTATTTGCATTGTCTTGTTCTTATAATTAAAAAAAGTGCGCATCCTATAACAAAAAATAATTTTATTATTAAACATTTTATTGCAACTTGTGTCGTTTTTCCATATATTTAATTTTTTTATTTTTTACGATTAAAACAAAAACAACGTATCCTCAATTTTTGTCTATGCATCTTTTTTCATATCTTACATAGTTTGACTTCAAAATGGAATTTTTTATCTTTCATTATTTTTTTGTGCGAAGATTTTCCACTTGGAGCGAAGAAGTTTGAAAGTATGTTTAAAGGCAAAATGAAAAAAAAGTCTAGTCACGGCTCTGGAAACTGGCTCATGAAAGCAAATATCTCAGAAGGACAAGCTAATGAAACAACAGCTTTTGGAATAATTATACTGTTAACCAAATTTGTAATGATACTCGGTTTAGTACTTCCTTTGCTTGGGAAAAATGAAGATCGGGTTTACTCTAGTCTTCACCTTGGTGATCAACTTTAATTCTATTGGTGAATATAATAATAATTATTAATATATATCTAATATCTACATCTTTAAGTGCATTTTTCAGCTTACTGCAAATAACATTTTTTTATTTACTCCACATCGCAATTGCTTTGTTTCAAGCTCTATCCGTATGTTACATCAGGGCGGTCCAAAAATGCATTGGAAATTTTTTATTTCCAATTTTCATGCATATCCCAAAAGAAAAAAAAAGACGTTTTTGTGAATTTTATTCAGAATCGTCAATATTAGGTGAATCGGTTTGAACCTCAACATTTCCCTTCACAATTACCCATAGAATACAAATAAATAATTACTACAAATAATCACTGCAAATTTAACCATTGCATTTTTGGTTGCAAATTTTTCTTTTTTTATAGAAAATTAATATTTATGGTGAAAAATGAATCTTTTGTGGTTGAAAATTCAAAAACTTGGTTAAAAATTGAACTAATTTGTTAAAAATTCATTTTTTTTTGTTATCAATTCATGATTTTAGTTAAAATTTGTAATATTTTATCGAAATTTTTTTTTTTTTTAATTATTTTTTCAACTGAAAATGTAACAATTCAATTTTTGCTTGAAAATGTATCTTTCTTAGTTGAAAATTTATCGTTTTTGGTACAAAATTAATGTTGTGGGTGACAAATTTATCTTTTATAGCTGAAAGTTCAAATACTTTTTTGAAAGTTGAACTAATTTCTTAAAAATTCATTTTTTGTTTGACGATTTATGATTTTAGTCGAAAATTCATATTTTTAGCTAAAAATTTAACTATTTTATTGCACATTTTTGTTTCTTGGTTCAAAATTAACTTTTCAACGGAAAATGTAACTATTCACTTTTTGGTTGTAAATCTAAAAATCTTTCTTAGTTAAAAATTTATTTTTTAAATTGAAGATTCATCATCTTACTTCAAAATTCATCTCTTCGGTTGAGGATTTAACTATTTCGTTTAAAATTTGTTGTTTTATTGAAAATTATTTTTTTTGCAGAAAACTAATGTTCTTAGTGGAAAATTCATCTTCTTGGTTGAAAATTCAACTAATTTGTTCTTATTTTTCAGTTGGAAATTAATTTTTTTTCAACTGAAAATTTAACTATGCAATTTTCTGCTGAAAAGTTAGTTTTGAAGCTAGAAATTTCATCTTTTTCGATTAAAAGTGCTATTAAATAAAAAAATTTTGTAATAATATTATTTAAATTTTTTAATTTAAAGATTGCATGAGATTTTCCAGTAATTTTAGAAATTTTTTGAAAATCGGAATTGTTACAAAAACAAAATTTTCATATAAGATTAACTTTATTGAAACAATGACAAAGCCAATATTGTGAATCTTGTAAACAGACTACGTGATGCCTATCAAGGTAGCGTATACCAAAATGTAAAAACAAAAATTGTTTACTAACCTAATTTTTTTACCTTGTTTTATCCAGAGAAATAAATATTCTCAAGTAACTGAAATCACTTAATTAATAAGCAATACTTTCCCAAATTTAATTATGAAAAAACATTATTTTTTATACTAAAAATTTCAAAACTTACGGAAAATAATTATTTTAACCAAAGTTTTTGTAATTGAATTTTTTCTTCACTTTCACTTTTCAATTTTTTTTTTAAATAATTGAATTTTAATAGGTTATGACTTCTAATTTCGGGGGAAATATTGGCTGCAAAGTTTACTATTTTCATTTTTGAAAATAAGTCAGTAATCTTCAAATTTAGTTATATTTTTCAAATAATTTTTCTTTTAAAAAAATTGTTTAAATAATTAATAATTCTTGGGAATTCGTAAAGCACCATAGAAAAGTCATCGCAAAGATATTCTTGGTTCTTTTTTTTAATTGAGCCAATTCGTTGAAAAATAGACAAACTCTGAATTGTTTTATATAAAATTGTTTAAATAAATAATGATTCCTATGAATTCGCAAAGTATCATATCAAACAATCACAGAATTAGCATTCTTATTTTATCCCGTTGAGAACAATTAAGCCTGTTCGTTGATAAATAGCCAAACTGTGAAATTTCTTTTTTTTTAATTGCGAAATAATATCTTTTTTCATTTAACAGCAATAAAACTTTATTTTTCTCACATTTTATAAAATAGACAAACTGTGAATTTGTTCATACAAATTTTTTAAATAATTAATGACCCTTGGGAATTTTCAAAGCACCATATAAAAAAGTCATCGAAAAGATATTCTTGGTTATTTTTTTTTTTTAATTGAGCCTATTCGTTGAAAAATAGACAAACTCTGAATTTTGTATTAAAAAGATATTATTGGCAAAGATATTATTAGTTTTTTTTTCTAATCAAGCCAATGCTTTGAAAAATAGACAAACTGCATTTTTTAATAAACATTGTTTAAATAATTAATCATTCTTGGGAATTCATAAAACACCATAGAAAAGAGTCATCGCAAAGATATTCTTGGTTATTTTTTTGATAACCACAAAGGATACATTTTTAAATAAAAAATATGAAAATTTAACTTTTTTAGTTAAAAAATTTGGAACTAAAATGATGAATCTCCAATTTAAAAAATGAATTTTTAACTAAAAAAAGATATACTTTAAAATAACAATGGAATAGTTACATGTTCAGTTAAATAACTAATTTTCAAACAAAAAGAAAACAAATCTTCAATAAAACAGATAAATTATTAACAAAACAAAAAACAAACGAAAATTCGATAAAATTATGAATCTTCAATTTAAAAAATGAATTTTTATCTAAAAAATAGATACATTTTCAACCAAAAATGGATTAGTTTCATGTTCAGTGAAATAGTTCATTTTTAAACAAAAAGAAAATAAATTTTCAATTAAATAATTAAATTTTTAGCAAACAAAAAAATTTCGATAAAATAGTTACATTTTGAACTGTAAATATGAATTTTCAACTAAAATCATCAATCAACATCTAAAAAAATAAGTTTTTAACAAATTAGATCAATCTTAAATTTGAAAAATGATTTTTCAACTAAAAAAGACCAATTTTCAACAAGAACAAAGTTTTAAACAAAATATTTTTCAACAAAAAGAAAACGAATTTTCCATAAAACAGTTAAATTTTTATCAAAAGAAAAAAAACTTCTGATAAAATAATGAATCTTTAATTTGAAAAATGAATTTTTATCTAAAAAATAGATACATTTTCAACCAAAAATGGCAAACAAAAAAATTTCGATAACATAGTTAAATTTTTAACTGTAAATATAAGTTTCGAACTAAAGTCATCAATCGAAAACAAAACAAAAAGTTTTTAACAAATTAGATCAATCTTAAATGGATCTTAAACTTACAAAATGATTTTTTAACTAAAAAAGAAAAATTTTCAACCGAAAAAAGGTTTTGAACAAAATAGTTAAATTTTCAACCAAAAGAATGAATTTTGAACTGAAATCATGAATCTTCAATTAAAAAAATGAATTTTTAACTAAAAAAAGATACATTTTCAACCAAATATGGAATAGTTATATTTTCAGTTTAAAAAAATTATATTTTATCCAAAAAGAAAACAAATGTTTAATATAATAGTTAAATTTTTAACAACAACAAAAATAGTTTTTCATCAAATAGTTAAATTTTTTCAATAATATTAGATAGTTGCGGTTTTTCTGACATTTTCAGCCTTATTTTACACTTTTTAATTCGAAAAAATAATACAAATTAATTGTTAATTAATTGTTTGTTAAATCAAATTAGTTTTTACATCGCCCTAAGTGAAAAGTGGACAAAAAGTCGAATATTTCAGAAAAAACGCAACTTTCTAGCATTATTCGAAGATAATATTATTGACAATAATAAGAAATTGTTTAAACAATTATTTTTCTCAACTTTTTCAACAAAAAGAAAAAAAGTGTGCAACAAGTGGAAAATTTTTGAAAAAACTTCAACTTTCTAGCATTATTCTAAAAGAATATTATTATAAGTAAACAAACAAAAAATTCATTCATACTTTTATCAAACAAAATTCAGGAAAGTTTCAAAATTAGAGTACACTTTGTTCAGAAATTATGAATAAACGAGTACAGAAAGTATCCTGTTATCCAAGTGTCCCAGACAACAAATTTAAAATGAAAAATTGTTGAACAATAGGTATCAAGAATATTTTTAAAATATTTCATAACAACTGATATAACTAAATGTAAATAAACATTTTTTTATAAATGTATAATTTCTTAATACAGTTTAAACAAAAACTGTGCATACCAAACAATTTTCCTCATTTTTAAACTAAGAGACAATTTTTTCAATTTTCACATTCAAAAAGTGAACAAAAGATATTAACCGTTTTCAAACCGTTTTATTGTTTTTTTGTATGCCAACCCACAAATTTTGTTCCTTGGGTCCAAACGACTTGATTAATTTTAGCATTTACTCTTCGCCCTGACATTGATGAAAATCAAAATTTTTAAATAATCGAAAACATTTATTGTATAATTCACGCTATAAGGTAAAATTACTATTTTACAATAAACCTTGGACTTGTTCTTCCTACCAGAGCCGAGGGGCGGAAACGGGAAAATATTAACTAATTATTGTCCCATGGAGCAACAAAGACTAGTTACGGTTTTGCTTCCAAATTTGATAAGACTGTTGGCAGTACAAACACTATGTGTTAATGATACCATAAATGTTACACTTTCGTCAGTCCAAGAAAAACATTTTGCAGAATATTCTGGAATAAAACAATAATTTCTATCAATATAGTGGAGCCTGCCTGTAGAATCATTGAAATACTCCTTTATTAAGAATAATAATAATAATAATAATAATAATAATAATAATAATATCGTAAATTTATAAAATCAATAAAAAATTTTATTTTGCAATAGGAAGATTATAAAACTTATTTTTAAACTTGAAAAGAATATTAGATGCAATATTGAAAACGATTAATTTTTAAAGACTTGTTTCCAAGATCCTAATTTAGGAATACTTCAGTTTCGAACAAAGTCTGGAATTGTTTAATTTTTAACTCTTTAAGTTTGAATTAAATCATTTTGAAAGTTTCCAATTAGAAAAGATAGTACTATTTTTAACGTTTTTAGAATAATTAAACTTTAAAAGTGCACGAGTTTCATGTTCATAGATGCTACAGAATAGATTATAGATTATACAGGATAAAGGATAGAGGATAAATGATAGAAAATGTAGGATAGAAGATAGAAGATAAGGATAGACTATAGAGGATACAAGATAGAGGATAGACAGGATAGACGATAGATGATAAAGGATAGGGGATAGACAATACAGGATAGATTATAGGTAGATTTTACAAGATAGAGGATACAGGATAGATGTTAGAGGATACGGGATAGATGATAAATTATAAAAGATAGAGAATGTATGATAGAAGATACAGAATAGACTATAGATGATAAAGGATAGACGATAGATGCTACAGTAAACACGATAGATCATAGAGGATAGACGATAGATGCTAAAGGATAGAGAATAAAGAATACAGGATAGATGATAGATTATACAAAATAGAGGATACAGGATAGATGATAGAGGATACATGATAAAGGATACAGGATAAATGATAAAAGATAGAGAATGTATGATAGATGATACAGGATAGACGATAGATGATAGACGATAGATGCTACAGTATAGAGGATAGAGAATACAGGATATACGATAGATTATTCAGGATAGATGATAGAGGATACAGGATAGAGGATAAATGATAAAAGATAGAGAATGTAGGATAGAAGATACAGGGTAGACGATAGACTATAGATGCTACAGTATAGAGGATAGAGAATACAGGATATACGATTAATTATTCAGGATGTATGATAGAGAATACATGATAGATGTGAGAGGATACGGGATAGAAGATACAAGATAGACGATAGATGATAGAGGATAGACGATAGGTGCTACAGTATAGACGACAGATCAGAGGATAGATGATAGATGCTACAGGATAGAGAATAAAGAATACAGGATAGATGATAGGTTATACAAAATAGAGGATACAGGATAGATGATAGAGGATACAGGATTCAGGATAGAGGACAAATGATAAAAGATAGAGAATGTAGGATAGAAGACACAGGATAGACGATAGATCCTATAGTATAGAGGATAGAGAATACAGGATAGATTATGGATGATACAGGATAGAGAATACAGGATAGATGATAAAAAATACAGGATAGAGGATAAATGATACAAAATAGAGAATATAGGATAGAAGATACAGGATAGACGATAGATCCTAGAGGATAGACGACAGATGCTACAGGAGAGAGGATAGATAATACTGGATAGATAATAGAATATATAGGATACAGGATAGATATTAGAGGATACGGGATAGAAGATACAGGATAGACGATAGAGGATACAGGATAGAGGATGAATTATACAAGATAGAGAGTATAGGATAGAAGATATAGGCTAGACGATAGATTCTACAGGATAGAGAATATAGAATACAGGACAGATGATAGATTATACAGGATAGAGGATACAAGATAGATGATAGAGGATACAGGATAGAGGATAAATGATAGAGAATGTAGGATAGAAGATACTGGATAGACGATAGATGATAGACGATAGATGTTACAGGATAGAGAATATAGAATACAGAACAGATGATAGATTATACAGGATAGAGGATACAAGATAGATGATAGAGGATACAGGATAGAGAATAAATGATAAAAGATAGAGAATATAGGATAGAAGATACAGGATAGACGATAGATGATAGAGGATAAACGATAGATGCTACCGGATGGAGAATATAGAATACAGGACAGATGATAGATTATACAGGATAGAGGATGCAAGATAGATGATAGAGGATACAGGATAGAGGATAAATGATACAAGATAGAGAATATATAATAGAATATACAGCATAGACGATAGAGAATAGACGATAGATGATAGACAATACAGAGTAGACGATATATGATACAGAATAGATGATAGAGGATACAGGATAGGGGATAAATGATAAAAGATAGAGAACGTAAGATAGAAGATACAGGATAGACGATAGATGATAGACGATAGATGCTACAGGATAGATAATATAGAATACAGGACAGATGATAGATTATACAGGATAGAGGATACAAGATAGATGATAGAGGATACAGGGTAAAGGATAGAGGATAAATGTTAAAAGACAGCGAATATAGGATAGAAGATACAGGGTAAACTACAGTATAGAGGATAGAGAATACAGGATATACGATTAATTATTCAGGATGTATCATAGAGAATACATGATAGATGTTAGAGGATACGGGATAGAAGATACAAGATAGACGATAGATGATAGAGGATAGACGATAGGTCCTACAGTATAGACGACAGATCATAGGGGATAGATGATAAATGCTACAGGATAGAGAATAAAGAATACAGGATAGATGATAGATTATACAAAATAGAGGATACAGGATAGGTGATACAGGATACAGGATAGAGGATAAATGATAAAAAATAGAGAATGTAGAATAGAAGATACAGGATAGACGATAGACGATAGATGCTATAGTATAGAGGATAGAGAATACAGGATAGATTATAGATTATACAGGATAGATAATACAGGATAGAAGATACAGGATACAGGATAGAGGATAAATGATACAAGATAGAGAATATAGGATAGAAGATACAGGATAGACGATAGATCCTAGAGGATATACGATAGATGCTACAGGAGAGAGGATAGATAATACTGGATAGATAATAGAATATATAGGATAGAGGATACAGGATAGATATTAGAGGATACGGGCTAGAAGATACAAGATAGGTGATAGAGGATACAGGATAGAGGATAAATTATACAAGATAGAGAATATAGGATAGACGATAGATGCTACAGGATAGAGAATATAGAATACAGGACAGATGATAAATTATACAGGATAGAGGATACAAGATACATGATAGAGGATACAGGATAGATGATAGATGATACAGGATAGAGGATAAATGATAAAAAAATAGAGAATGTAGGATAGAAGATACAGGATAGATGATAGACGACAGATGCTATAGTATAGAGGATAGAGAATACAGGATAGATTATAGATTATACAGGATAAAGAATACGGGATAGAGGATAAATGATAAAAGATAGAAAATGTAGGATATAAGATAGAGGATAGAAGATAAAGGATAGACTATAGAGAATACAGGATAGAGGACAGACAGGATAGACGATAGATGCTACAGGATAGAGGATAGAGAATACAGGATAGATTATAGGTAGATTTTACAAGATAGAGGATACAGGATAGATGTTAGAGGATACGGGATAGATGATAAATTATAAAAGATAGAGAATGTATGATAGAAGATACAGAATAGACTATAGATGATAAAGGATAGACGATAGATGCTACAGTAAACACGATAGATCATAGAGGATAGACGATAGATGCTAAAGGATAGAGAATAAAGAATACAGGATAGATGATAGATTATACAAAATAGAGGATACAGGATAGATGATAGAGGATACATGATAAAGGATACAGGATAAATGATAAAAGATAGAGAATGTATGATAGATGATACAGGATAGACGATAGATGATAGACGATAGATGCTACAGTATAGAGGATAGAGAATACAGGATATACGATAGATTATTCAGGATAGATGATAGAGGATACAGGATAGAGGATAAATGATAAAAGATAGAGAATGTAGGATAGAAGATACAGGGTAGACGATAGACTATAGATGCTACAGTATAGAGGATAGAGAATACAGGATATACGATTAATTATTCAGGATGTATGATAGAGAATACATGATAGATGTGAGAGGATACGGGATAGAAGATACAAGATAGACGATAGATGATAGAGGATAGACGATAGGTGCTACAGTATAGACGACAGATCAGAGGATAGATGATAGATGCTACAGGATAGAGAATAAAGAATACAGGATAGATGATAGGTTATACAAAATAGAGGATACAGGATAGATGATAGAGGATACAGGATTCAGGATAGAGGACAAATGATAAAAGATAGAGAATGTAGGATAGAAGACACAGGATAGACGATAGATCCTATAGTATAGAGGATAGAGAATACAGGATAGATTATGGATGATACAGGATAGAGAATACAGGATAGATGATAAAAAATACAGGATAGAGGATAAATGATACAAAATAGAGAATATAGGATAGAAGATACAGGATAGACGATAGATCCTAGAGGATAGACGACAGATGCTACAGGAGAGAGGATAGATAATACTGGATAGATAATAGAATATATAGGATACAGGATAGATATTAGAGGATACGGGATAGAAGATACAGGATAGACGATAGAGGATACAGGATAGAGGATGAATTATACAAGATAGAGAGTATAGGATAGAAGATATAGGCTAGACGATAGATTCTACAGGATAGAGAATATAGAATACAGGACAGATGATAGATTATACAGGATAGAGGATACAAGATAGATGATAGAGGATACAGGATAGAGGATAAATGATAGAGAATGTAGGATAGAAGATACTGGATAGACGATAGATGATAGACGATAGATGTTACAGGATAGAGAATATAGAATACAGAACAGATGATAGATTATACAGGATAGAGGATACAAGATAGATGATAGAGGATACAGGATAGAGAATAAATGATAAAAGATAGAGAATATAGGATAGAAGATACAGGATAGACGATAGATGATAGAGGATAAACGATAGATGCTACCGGATGGAGAATATAGAATACAGGACAGATGATAGATTATACAGGATAGAGGATGCAAGATAGATGATAGAGGATACAGGATAGAGGATAAATGATACAAGATAGAGAATATATAATAGAATATACAGCATAGACGATAGAGAATAGACGATAGATGATAGACAATACAGAGTAGACGATATATGATACAGAATAGATGATAGAGGATACAGGATAGGGGATAAATGATAAAAGATAGAGAACGTAAGATAGAAGATACAGGATAGACGATAGATGATAGACGATAGATGCTACAGGATAGATAATATAGAATACAGGACAGATGATAGATTATACAGGATAGAGGATACAAGATAGATGATAGAGGATACAGGGTAAAGGATAGAGGATAAATGTTAAAAGACAGCGAATATAGGATAGAAGATACAGGGTAAACTACAGTATAGAGGATAGAGAATACAGGATATACGATTAATTATTCAGGATGTATCATAGAGAATACATGATAGATGTTAGAGGATACGGGATAGAAGATACAAGATAGACGATAGATGATAGAGGATAGACGATAGGTGCTACAGTATAGACGATAGATCATAGAGGATAGATGATAGATGCTAGAGGATAGAGAATAAAGAATACAGGATAGATGATAGATTATACAAAATAGAGGATACAGGATAGACTATAGATGATAGAGGATAGACGATAAATGCTACAGTATGGACGATAGATCGTAGAGGATAGACGATAGATGCAATAGCATAGAGGATAGAGAATACAGGATATACGATAAATTATTCAGGATAGATGACAGAGAATACAGGATAGAGGATAAATCATACAGGATAGAGAATACAGGATAGATGATAGAGGATACGGGATAGAGGATAAATGATACAAGATAGAGAAAATAGGATAGAAGATATAGGATAGACGATACATCATAGAGGATAGACGATAGATGCTACAGGATAGAGGATAGAGAATACAGGATAGAGAATACAGGATAGAGAATACAGGATAGATTATAGATTATACATGATAGAGGATACAGAATAGATGTTAAAGGACACGGTATAGAGGATAAATGATAAAAGATAGAGAATGTAGGATAGAAGATACAGGATAGATGATAGATAGTACAGGAAAGTATACAAGGATGAACGATAGATTCTACAGAATAGATGATAGAGGATACAGGATAGAGGATAAGTGATACAAGATAGAGAATATAAGATAAAGGATACAGGATAGACGATAAATGATAGAGGATGGACGATAGATGATAGAGGATTGAGGATACAGGATTGAGGATGCAAGATACAGGATAGACTATGGAGGATAGATTATACAGGATAAAGGATACAGCATAGATGATAGAGGATAAATGATACAAGCTAGAGAATATAGGATAGACGATAGGGGATAGACTATAGATGATACAGGATATAGGATAGAGAATACAAGAGAAACGATAGATTACACAGAATTGAGGATACAGAGGAGAAGGCATAGAGGATAAGTGATACAAGATAGAGAATATAAGATAGAACATACAGGATAGAAGATACAGGATAGAAGATACAGGATAGACGATACAGGATAGAGGATAAATGATACAAGATGGAGAATATAGGATAGAAGATACAAGATAGACGATAGAGGATAGTTGATAGAGGATACAGGATAGAGGATAGAGGATAGATGATAGAGGATAGACGATGGATTATACAGGATGAAGGATACATGATAGATGATAAAGGATAAATGATACAAGATAGAAAATATAGGGTACAAGATACAGTATAGACGATATATGATACAGGATAGAGCATAGAAGATAGACGATACATAAAACAGGATAGAGGATAGAGAATATAGGATAGACGATAGATTATACAGGATAGAGGATACAGGATAGGTGATAGAGGATCCAGGATAGAGAATAGAAGATATAGGATAAATGATACAAGATAGAGGATAACTGATACAAGATAGAGGATAGAAGATACAGGTTAAAGGATAGAGGATAAATTTTACAAGATAGAGAACATAGGATAGAAGATACAGGATAGATGATAGAGAATAGACGATAGATGCTACAGGATAGATGATAGATTATACAGGATAGAGGATAGATGATAGTGGATAGAGAATACTTCATGGTAGCCAAATATTTTTCATGCGTTTCTTTAGTTGAATTCATATTATATCAGAAGTATTAAAATCCATCTATTTCTTTTTCTTCTTACAGAATCAAGAAATCGGGGTTTATCGGATTTATTTCCTGATGTACAACATGATGCATGGCCTCCTGTCCGGACACTTAGATATTTAGATACTCCTGTCGAATTTCAGCGTAAAGTCGAACAGGCTTACGGAAAGAACATTAATGTTGATGATACGACATTTCCTGAAAGATTTCCCAAATTCGATCACAATACAGTTTTCGTAACAAGGGATTATGCTATTATTGGATGGCTGCATACTAATAATAATCACATTGAAATGATTGAACCAATATCTGACCTGCTTGGATATTATAAACATGTGTATGACACACGAATCCACGATTTTCACGACCTGGAAGACGCAGAACTTAGTCGCTTGAGTGTGTTCCATTCGTTGGATGATGCTCGCATGCATGATGTTCGGGTTCGACAAGCAATACAGGCGCGAGAAAACCGCAGAAACCGTCAACCAAATGATCCATCGGACGTTCAGCGAAACGAAGAATTACGCCGTATGCATTACATTGAACAATTACGCGATCTTCATCAACAGTATCAGCAAGGACGGGGACGCAATCATTTTCCTTAAAATAAATGCAACACTTTAATATAATATCGCTTATTGTCTCCGTTCAAAACTAGGATGTCCAAAATTCGGCTGAACTCGGGAGGCGGTTTTCTGCAGTTTTCCTCTCCCCTGGCCAAACGTCCAGGCAAATGCGAGTTCTTCTAATAAAGTCGGCTGCAGCCACTGGTCATCATTAGTTGTGAATTTATTCATACTGCGGTGCTACGTGACTTGAATGGACTAGTTTAACAAGAAAATAATAATAATATCGCTTGTGATCCGAAGTCGAAACAAAACGTTACAATCAACTGAAATTACATTAGAACCGCATTGTATGATGGATAGTAATTAGTTGGTAGGGACATTCTTCTAACATTTTAAACAGACTTTAGATGGAAAATAATATTTTGCAATGTAAAAATATACTGTTTAATCAAATAAATTTATGGGTTTCTTGAATCAAAGAGCATATTCACTATCCTTTAACAAAATTGTTGAATTTTTAATAAAATAATAACATTTTTTTCTAACAGAAATGAATTCTCAACTCTGCAAGGAAACAAATATCAATGAAATTATTGAATTTCCAAGCTAAAAAGACCAATTCATTTCATGTAAAAATATTCCTTTTGTGACAAAATAGATATATTTTTAAACAAATAGTTAAATTTTCAGTTAAAAAAATTTATTTAAAAACAAGGTATTTCAACAAAATGGATACATTTTCAAGCAAAGAGATTAATTTTCAAATAAATTGACGAATCTTTGATAATAAAAAAATAATAATTTTTAACAAAGTAGTTCAAGTTCCAACCAAAAAAGGTACATTTTCAGACCAAAAATCTGAATTTTCATCAAGTAATGTCACGAATAGAATATTTAAAAAATCAAACATTTATTTTGCGGATATTAAAAAAAACTTTGATTTTATTTCAATAAATAAATTTGTTGGTTTCAAATAACTAGAAAATTGTGCGGGCTAAGCGCGCACTAATTACCCTTTGTTAAAAAAATTTTGTTCATTTTCCAACATTTTGTTTATTTTTATAACAAAATTTGATTTTCAATGTTCAAAAGTAAAAAAATGTATCAGAGGCCCCAAAAACTCCCAGATGTCAAGTTTCATGAAAATCCATTAATTTTTTAAAAACTCGTCCGCCATATTGGCTACGCCATTTTGAATTTTCAAAAACTGACTTCAGATTCGTTATCAGCGACCCCAAAAACCCAGGAGTGACAAGTTTTATGAAATTCCAACAATTTTTGCAACATTTTTCCACCATGTCGAATCCACCATTTCGATTTTTTTTTAATCTAACTTCAGATTTTTTTATTAGAGACCCCAAAAAACCCCAGATGTCAAGTTGCATGAAAATCCACTTTTTTAAACTCGGCAGCCTTTAAAAATTTTTTTAAACTGACTTCAAATCCGTTATCAGAGAACCCAAAAACCCCCAGGTGTCAAGTTTAATGAAAGTCCATTAATTTTTTGAAAACTCGTCCGCCATATTGGATCCGCCATTTTTAATTTTTGAAATCTGACTTCAGATTCGTTATCAGAAACACTAAGAACCCCCAGATGTCAAGATTCATGAAAATCCATTAATTTTTTAAAAACTCGTCCGCCATATTGGCTACGCCATTTTGAATTTTCAAAAACTGACTCCGTGGCTATCACCATCAGGTCTCTCGAACATAGCTCAAGCAGCGGGACAGCGTTAACTCCCTTCGTCAGTATGCAGACCCTTGGTTTGGTCGCCTTGAGGTCCCTGTAACAAAAAATATCAGCCCCCCCCCCCCTAATCCCCTCATGGTATCTCAAACTAACCAAGGTTCTTGGATTAGCGAGAGCAAGAGCCCTCGCCTGGGACTCAGGAATGTGCACAACTAGGAGATGCTTGGTGCCTGCTGCTGTGTCATCTTCCTGAGACCTATCGTGCCTGACCATTCGCAAGGACGCTGTCTTACGTGAGGGGTTGAAATCCTCCAACCGTTGGAGTACCTCAGACAGGTTTTCCGGTTTACCCGGGAACCACGCCGTAGCTCTCACTATCTTCTGGAGCAACTTAACCCCACCCACCTTAAGCGCTGCACTTTCCCACGGCTTCGTCTTGACTACTGGTATGAGGAGCCAAGCTTTAGCCGCTAGTTCAGCTGCCACAAATACGAAGACCCCTCTCCTGCAGAAGGAGGTCACAAATCTTGGCCATTGATCTGGGCACACTTTTTTGAGCGCCCTCTAGGTAGCCTCCCTGAAGAGCTCATACTGCTCCGTAGTGAGCATTGAGTCCGGGCAATTGCCATCGGTCACCAACATCGTCAGTGGGTTAGCCCTCTGAGCGGCCGTCAGTCCAGCGCCCAACGACTCTCTGTTCGTCAGCTGCTGGGCCGCTTTGTGCCTCTTTAGAGTCTTAGCCACCCCCGGTGGGGTCTTCTGGGCCTCAGTGATGGATGTCGGCCCTGTAGCTGCCGACGTTCCAGCTCTTGCAGCTGCTCTGCTAGCCTGCTGCGCTTGCCTCTTCAATCTCCTTTTCAGGGAACCGTTAAGGGCCGCCTGATCCGTTTCCATAATATTGTGCAATATTTTCGACTTAGTACTCGCACACGGCAACCCTTCCGACGCGAGAGTCGCAACCGTCTCTCACCCCTTGAGCTGAGAAACTGCGTGGGCCAGCAGTTCTAGGAATGTCGGGTGTATTTATTTGTATTATTATTGATAGTATTTATTATTGATTTCAAATCACCCGCGCTTTCCGGCAAGGTAAGGGTGGGGTCCCCTTCAGTTAGGGAATAAAAGAATCGTTTCCAATCGATTCGTTTCAAGGTCAGGGGAATAGGAGAGTTTTCACTGTAATTATTTTTAGGCGAATATAGTGCCTTAGCGACAGGGCTTTGAACTATCTGCCCAAAACTTTGTCCGGGTGAAATACCCTCCATCTTGGGGGGGGGGCTGTCTAATGAATTAGGATAGATTCGTCGACGCAAGTTTAAGTGATGAAAGTGAATTCTTTAAGACTGGCGTCTCTTTAATGATGCGAAGCCAATTCAAAATTCTCTCTGGAATGACCAGTGGCGTAACTGTCGGTGTTCCATGTGTTCCATGGAACACGGGCCCCCAAGCCAGGGGGGCCCTCAAGGCTCTGAATTACAGAAAATTTATGAGAAAGAGCTAAAAATAAATCTATTTCTCACTCTGAAAAATTATTTGTCATCGTTATTGTTTCCTGAACGTAGTTAAGCTACTGTGAATGGCAAGTGGATCGAGGAGAGACCAATCACGTCTCATCTCGTAGAGGCTCGAGTAAGAAGTGTATCGGTACCGATACCCGAATGAATATGTTAGGTGCATCGGTCCCACGCTATTTCCACTCATTAACTGATGGCGCGCACAATCGATTGTATGTTCGAATGATTTCGAGAATCATTCCTTCGCTCTGTCTGCTCGTTCTCTTTTGAATCACAAGCGTATCCATATTAATATTCGCCTCTGTATTCATGATTTTATTCTAATTTAATTCTGATATAATTCTAAATTATGAAAATAGAACAGATTGTTTCAACATATTTTATATTTTTCTATTCAAAATAAAAATATTTACTTATCGTTGAAATGATCTTGGCAACAATATGCTGTTGACGTTAAAGATGTTGTAGGTCACATTTCATGCTGAACAATTTTTGTACCATTTTTTTTCGTTCCTCACCTTTAGGTTATGATGTGAATAATTTTCCTGGATGTTGGACGGAGATATTCTAACATTTAGGCACAAAACACTAATGGTAGCACTGTCTTCTTTCCATTTTTATGGAGAAAAAACGTGAATCGTCCGGCTTATTCACAACCTTTTGAAGGCGTGAGACGTCACATCAAGATAGCGGAATGGGCGCGACAGAAAGAGGAATTTAAAATGTGTACACACACACACACACACATATATATATATATATAAAGTCAAAAGTTTGTCATAAGGACAACCGCAGGATTTCGCCGAAAGCAGGTGCTAGTCTGAAAAATTGCACCCGCTCCCAGCGAAATCGCGGTAAAATTTCAGCTGCAACCACGTCTCACGACCTCCAAGAGCGCCGATGATAAAGACAATTAGCTTAACAATATATTCCGGGTATAGCCGTCGCAACTGCCTTATAAGGTCTTTATACCTCTTTTTATTTTCTTTCTGCTTGGCTATGACTTTTTTGTCAGCTGGTGCCGAAAATTCCATAACGAACATGGTTCGCTTCTCGAAATCTAGGAGAACTATGTCAGGCCTTGAGTGCGCAACAGAAACAATTGTCGAGAATATGAAATTCCAGTATATGCGGCACCGATTCAATCACCGACTTCAATCCGGGTGATTTAAGGTAAGCAAACGTTAGCTCATACGACATCAACTGATCCTCCACATTTCTGTGGAAGATGCCGTGCATCCTCTTGTCGAGGAGCTGTTCGCGGAATTTTTTCTCCTGTGCTTTCTTAATCCGGGCGTTCAGGAGTGAGTACTCGAGATGGATAAGATTTGATGCATTTTGCTCACCCCTGGTGTTAAAGTAAGTTTTTCCCCCCGGATCAGAATGAACTCAGCTCACCAAGCTCAATGGGCAGATTGGCTCATCCGTTTTCGACCCGTGGCTGTTCTGAGACGCTGAGACTTTTAATATGGATAGTTTTTGGGGGTCGCCTTCCATGGGGGTTTAGAGCCAGGGGATCTTTGCGCCTAATAAGGCAGGGGGCCTGCATTGCGAGGAATTGTGGCCACTTTTTGACAACTTGGTTAGCAGATGGTACACATGGGGGGTTGTACGTGACTCTTAACGTTCTTCGTCAGCAGTGGAGCTAAACGCTATATTGAATTTATATCTATCAAATGTGTAGGAAAGTGATGTTTCTCTTTATCTGAGTCATTTATTTGAATGTGGAAATGTTTAAATCTGTTAGTGAGTTCAAATCTGCATGAGTCACAAATTTGTGAATCTTCTCGTAAATTTGAGAATTTTACACGTAAATTGTCGGAAAGATGACAAAGGATTATTCCCATATGTTTACTTTTTTGAAAAGCATTTGTAACGTACTTCTTCAAAATTAAAGAAGGAAGCTTACATAGAAAGTAATATACGAAGTAAAAGGGGGAAAAGCAGAAAAAGAAACAGAAGGATGAAAAATTGAATATCGCGACCGCAGATATAATTGACTATTGAAGTCGGAATAATTCAATAGAATGAACATAATATTATTAAGAAATTGAGTTATTTTTAGGACAAACCTGCTTCAAGAAGCTTTTCTCAGATAAAATCCGGATATAATGAACCCAAATCGTATGCTGGGGTATTATGCCGTGTCAAAGTATTTTCTATTATGAGAAATGAAAATAGTGGCACTCTAGTGGCAGAAGTAACGAAGCAACGAAAAAATTGACGACAAATAAAGAAATAAATGAATGATGAAATAAATGAACGAAGAAACAAAAATAATGAAGATACAAGTGAATGAAGAAACAGTATTATTATGACATTAAGCCATTTCTCTTTCGGGGTAAGCGTGACTCACTCGGTGAGGAAGGGAGTAATGTGGGGGGTGGGTGTATAGATTTTTAGATTGATCTAGAATTCCCGTGTTATTTATTTAAATAGCACGTTCGTTCCGCAACACTGATCCGACATGTTAAGCTTGTAATATTTTCAACATAGGGTCTTTTATAAAGGAAATAAAACAATATTTTGGATAAAAATGAAAAATTTTTAAATATAATTGTTTATTTTAAACAAAAAAGTGGCTTTTCTAGTATAAGAGACGAGTTTTTAACAATACATAAGCTTTCAACAAAATAATTAAATTTTCAACAAAATAATTGAATTTTCAACCTTAAAAGATGTCTTAGAAGACAACAATGTGTAATATTTGATATTTCATCCAAAAAAGATTTTTGAAACTTCAAGTCAAGAGAAGAATTTTCTGCTCAAAAATGGAATTTTTAACCGGAAAATGTTAATGATTTTTTATCAAAGTGGTTTAACCAAGATTTGCAAACAAAATAGTTGAAATTTCAATCTCAGCAAGTATAATTTTCAACTAAACAGTTGCATTTTTATCCATGAAAGATGAAATTTCTACTAAAGTAGTTAAAAAAAAAAAAAAAAAATTTCCACGAAGATACTTGAATTTTCAACCCAAAAAGACGAATTTTCAACAAAACAGTTGAATTTTCTACAAAAAAGAATGACTTTTTAATAAATTTGTTGAATTTTCAGACAAATAATAAAATTTATAAATAAAAAGATAATTTTCAGGAGGAAGCAAGTGAAAAAACAGAAATATAAATATACAAGGCAAGTGAATTACTAACAATAACACTATATCAGGGTTACCGCAAAACTTTATTCAGAGTTATAGAAATTCCCTGACTTTTGCAAACAAAAATTTATAAATCTCTCTCTTTTCCTTGGCCAATGTAACTCGCTGACTTTCTTAAAAATTGTTTTTGGCTAGGTTCGCTTCTTACTCACCAGGTTTCTTTGGCATGTAAAGTTAAATTATTGTTAAATTTCTGTGTAATTACTTTGAGTTATTACGTTATTACCCTTGAGCTGTTACGTGATTTAAGTACGGTCCCTTATATAATGCAAGTAACTAGCTTGAGGTTTTTCCACTAGGTTTCCCGTCGTGAAGACAGTCTCGGCTTTTTAACTAGAAATTAAATCCATTTCAAATGAGGCAGGTTCTACACTTCAAGTTACCGAATGTTTCGGGGACAAAATAAGTTGTTTTTTAGAGGAAATGAGGCGATACTTATATTTACAATTTGCCAAAAAAAATGTCTACGAAGTTATGCGAATTTGAATTTTTTGCTTTGTTTTTGAAAAAAATCAAAAAAATTTAAACCCATTATAGTCCAGACATCTGGTACTTTTACACCGTATTAAGTAGGTAATGCGCGTTTTTTTGCATAACCGTTTTATAAGGGGTTCTGATGAAAATTCCAAGTTTTCTAGAAATGACTACCGTGCGTCCCGGAAATATTTTTGAAAAAAGTTCCAAAAATCGTGTTTGCGTAAACTGACCCGCCCCATTGCATTTTAGAGCAAAATGATTAACAGTCAAATTGAACTAGAGGAAATGATGGGAAAATTAAAAAAAAGGAATCGCCTACCTCCAATAGAGGCCGAGTTACGGTTCTTCAAATAACCCGGATTTTTAAAAAATAGAGGCGAAAAAATCCAATTCTTAAGTTTGTATCTGTACTTTCGAACCTATTAATTTCACGAAACAATGTTCCGAATTTCAATTAAGGTAGACGCAATTTCGAGTAATTCTAAAAAAATGTAATGATCTAGCCTCAATAGGTCTTAAGTCATGGCCTCTCAAAGTTGACCACTTTAAATTATGCTTGAATATAAAAAAAAAATCTTCTATTCTTCATAGATCAAGAGTTATGGCTCTTCAAATCAACAGAATTTTCCGCATCTTTTTTTTCAGAATTCCACGTACAAAATCATATTTCATAGGCAAGATAATCCTGAACAAGTCACCTGCCGGCCTGCATGATTTGAAATGGATTCGTTCTATTAATCTTTTTCTGGGTAACACCACAAAGAACGTTTGAATACATTCAGTCGCAAAGTTTATCGATGTGAATTTAAAATCGAAAACTTCCAGCAGATGAAATGTTCAGTAGAATTCCTAGAAGTTTTCTGTGCAGTTTTACTTCAATTGGAAGCAGCGGCGAGTAGTTGCGATCATCGAAGGCGTATCATCAAAAATAAGAGAAACTTCTTTGAAATACAAATTTGCTCGATTAACATTATCGTCAGGAAAGTATAATTAATTTTTAACAATGACACAAACTTAATACAATATTCAATATTAGTATGTATTTTTAATTGATAATTAATTTTCAAAATATTTAATTAATATAAAGTGTTCATGTTGGAGAATACAATTTTTTGCGCCTAGACCTTGATAACAGCCTGCTACGCCGCTGCGAATTCAATCTCATGGCGCCGCGCAAAACAAAAAAACGCTCTTCATCAACAGCTAGGTCAATTGAAGTAAAACTTCAAAGAAAAGTTTCACGAATTTTACTGAAAATTTCATCCGCTGGAAGTTTTCGATTGTTTAAAGTTACGTCGATAGACTTTGCAAATGAATATATTCAAAATTTTCTTCTGAACTTACCAAGACAAATATTAATAACTTTTTCTCATAAGAAAGAAGATGAACTTCAATTACTTTATCAGAAAAAATATAGTTTGATACATAATTCCTCAAAATTTGAAGTGAAAAATCTGAATAGTTTGTTATTTGGAGCGAGTTCAAGTTAGAAAAGACGAAAATCTTGCGTTGTGCGTCACATGATTGAAGATTGAAGTAAAATAGGTTATATGTACAACAGAAGTTGAGGAATATCTATGCGCCTGTTGATCAATAAATAAAAATTAAGAGGATAATTTATTTAAATAAAAACTTTCAATTAAAGAAAACAAACTTTTATCTGTCCATGTAAAAGATTTGGTTCAAAAATTAAATTGAAACTAGTTTAAATTTGTTGAATCAAACAATCGGTATCTCAGTGAGTGCTTTGAAATTTCTTCGGCAGTACAAGTTGTAGGTCTGGCCCCAAAGGACTAAGCTCCTCGCAGCGTACCTCTTTCTCTCTCCCCCTCCGAGAGCCCTCCTCTAACCCACCGCCAGGCGTATGTCTGTGGTGCAGACAGGAATTGCCCTAATCCAAGAACCCTGGTTATACGGGGAAAGGATTAGTGGCTTGGCAGGGTGTGGCTCCATATATAAGGCACCATGCCGAAAGAATGTAAAGGGCATGCATAGCCTTCAAGAGTATGTATGCGATCTTAGTGCCTAAGGTCTGCTCCAGACATCTCAACATTTTGCGAAGGATGTTTATTGACCACCGAACGAATGGCTGTTTTCTTTCGGAGAGTATTCGCAAGCATATACGTATCTATATACGTATATGCATGGGTATACGTATATAGCGTTATGTTTTATGGGCGCCAGCTAGGCCCGTTATCACACACAAAAAAAAAGGAAGAATAGATCAATTAAATTGGCCGGCAGTTTTAAAGTTAAGTTCGTCTTATTTTACCTGAACCCTAAAAGAAAAGAAAACTAAAGTAAGATGGGATCTCAGGGGCGGTTCTTGCAATGACGACGGCCAAAATACGTATAAAGAAAAGAAAGATTATAATTCGATATTTTTATTTCCGACAACTCGAAAAATTAAGGCGTTAACATTTTAGATAGGTTAGCTATAACTAAAACGACTTGCAAAAATACCAATTGAAGTTAAAATTCCGAAAAAGAAAAAAAAAACGATTCTACTGCGACCACGTGGTCTATGGCGCGAAGTCCCGACATGTGGCCATTTTACACACAGAAATTCGGAACAAACATCAAAAGAAATTTTCCGCGAAAGCCTACGCACTGACTCGACTGCTATTGCGAGAAAATAAAATGAGCGCAACAATCAAGGGCAAACGCGAGAAACAACATACAAAAAGAAAGGCACTCTTAGAAGGATCAAGCCAGGCAATTAGTCGAGGAATCAGAAAAAGAAACGAGGCACTTGCTGCCGCTAGCAGACCAAGAACGAAAGCAAACGAAAGTGACACTCATGCGAGGCACCAAGACCGTGAACTCGAAGGGTGTTCGCATGAAGGCGCCTTCACATACATAAAGTCACTGTGCAACTACCGGGGAAGCTATTAACTAAAACTGAGCATTGACTAACTGAATTCGGTGTAACTGATTTCCGTGACAATATTCGCGAAAATATTAACATAAATCTAATAGGTATTATTGAGACCACGATATTCAATGCTGAATCCTAAAGTTTGCATCGCAAATCAAAGTTTACCGAGTTTTAGACTACAGCGCGCCTAGTAGAGGAACTGTGAACTAAAAAGTTACTAACTGAAACTAAAGAACTATTTTTCGCAAAAACTACATAAGCGTAATAATATTCTCGTATCCATACAAATCTAATTCTAAATACGTGTCATAATTTTAATGAACTTATGCGAAATCAAAGATTAGGGAGACTTGGAATGTTTCCAAACTTCTCGAGCTTCAAAAATTAGGGCGGTAAGTTCAAAATTATAATGGAGTTAAATGTGAAGTATTAACCAAATATTTCATAGTATCTTCTGTCCTTCAGAACACATTATTTAACCAACTATAAAAACAAATCACAAACTAATAGTTAACAACAAGTGATTTTACTAAGTTTTAACCGAATAATATTTTGATTTAGGTCAAAGAAAATAAATAAATAAAAGGGTAGACTTTGCACCTAGGACTCTTGTTCGAGAAGATGTAGACTCATTCTGAACGTTTTCATTCCGCTAAATGTGACAAATGACCTAACCTCGACCATATGGGAACGCGCATGTGCATGAAAAATATTTCGTCGGTGCGTTGAACAATTAATCGCAAATAGAAATACATATATATGCAAGTAAGAGCATAATTAAGACAATAACAATTCCTAGTTGAATCTAAAATTGTACGACGGTGCATGACCGGGTTTTACAATTCACGTAACTTGATTTTCGGTAACAGGTCCTCCATGATGGCTGAATTTCTTGGTTGATAGATTCGCCCGATAGTCCGCTCGACGACCAATGAGCTCACATTCCTCAGGTTTCCGATCCCCTTATTACAGTCTAAGGATTGTGACGTCACGTCCTGGTAATATGGCGCTTAACTGGTGTCCCTGGTTGCTGATAAGTTGAGTTCAGTATCACCAGAGCCGTGGTTGCTCGTGTGGCGTCACGCCTTCGTGACGTGGCGTTAAAAGATGACAGAAGGTGGCGGCGTCTATCGAGGATCTGACTGGCCCAACGTTGCCTCTGAGTAGGAAGCACCGGCAACCATGGTGATAGTTAGTAATTAGTTACTCGGTAGTTACTGGTGATTTTTATACATTTCCTATAGTAACTATTCCAGAGTGCCAGAAACCCTGGCAATTCTTTGGCGTTGCGACTCAGCCCTGGCTGCCATGGAGTCGTTAATGGCGAGTTTGTCGTGACGTCACGTCTCGGTGACATGCTGTCGAAAGGCCAATAGAAGGTGACGGCCTGGCACGATGTTAACCAGACATTGTGTTTGAGGTTCGCCATTTTGGCTGGAGATCGGTTACCATGGAGACGTGGGATGGTTGAACTATGGTTGGTGATAGGTACGTTAGCAACTCCTGGTAAAAATCTGATTGGGCGACCCGTCCCTGGCTTCTGTTGTTTTTGTCGTTGATCTCGGTTGACAGGCGGAGGTTAGGTAACATGAAACAGATTTTTCGAGAAGTAAATAACCAAAATACACAATCTATGACGGGTGCTCCCGGCCGAGGTGACTTCCGCTCTTGGTCGCGATGGATTAAAATTTAAAACGTCTAATATGGGTGTCAACTTGAAGTGAAAGGTGAGTTGAATTTTACCCTGTCACAACACCCTCCTGCTTAAACGGAAGCTCGAGGTTTTCCTTTGATAACCCGGCAAGCGACGGCGATCCTTAAGATCTCTCACGGGACTAAGAGCCTCGGTTGACCCCTTCCAAGAGCACTCATCATAACTCAAATAGCAAGGTAAAGCAAAAACAAAATCTTAAGCCACAAAAAAAAGAATCAATAAAATTATTTTAGTCATTTTATAAGCCATAATATAAAAATTAAAAATTAGCGAAATCATAAGCAAAAGGGGAAAATAATAATGGTTAGCGAAATTTTAAGCTATTAAATCATAAGTCGTAACCGAAAATAAATTTAGAACTAGGTAAAAGGTGGGACAAGGCACTTTCGTGAAGTATGGTGGTTAGGGGATGTTGGGCTGAGACTGGGGCGCACTGATGACCCGGGATAGTTCTGAACCTGATACACAACAACGAAAAACAAATTTGTCAATGAATTACCTGAAAGAGTGCTGGAACGCCGAACAGGATCACCTGACAGGTCTCGTATCCGTTTAGCGGTTAAGTTAGGGGTAACTTAAATAAGATGTCGAGGTATACATTGTATGGTTAACAAAATCCTTTATCAAAAGAAAGAGAAACACGAAAATCTGTGTGATCATTATGGATTTTAGCGGACCCAGGCCATTTCGAGGAATGAGTGAAGTTGTAAATTGTCACGAAAAATCTCAAATATCAAAAGCTCTGTACAAAATATCGATCCGATGTCACAGTCCCGAGGCAGCCCACGCGTGTCCATGACCAGCGGAATTTGAGAGCAGTCCGCAAGTATAGATAGATTGATCTCAAGTGTCAAAACAAGTGTACAAAACTTCACACGCCGTTCGCCGAAGCCTATTTTTAATTCTTAAAACGTTCGGTGATGCGAAAAAGTTCCCGCGACGAGATAGCGGTTTATAACGTTCTTCAGTATCGCCACTTAACACTACATTAACAAACAATCAGGTCGTAATTTGACCAGTCGAACATCCGCACACAGGTGCATCGATTCCTATCTTAAAGGGACACTAAGTCACCAGATTATCAAGATTATCGTAGATAGCACACGCCATTCGTAAATTATCACCGTATCACTTTGAAATAACAAAGAAAAAATTCCTCTTGGCCCGTTTCTCACACCCAAGTGTTCGTACAGTTTTTAATTTAAATTTAAATGATAAATACAAAGGTATTTCAAATCGCTTTTTAATAATTCTGTATAAGATTCGTAAAGAAGGCTTTTCTTCAATTGCGAATTACTCTTTTAGCGCTTCCTGTTTACGTATTACGAAATTCTTCGCATAAATCTAGGTCACAGTGGCTGGTGGCTAATCTAGTAAGTGAAGAACAAGGAGTTAATGTATACTAGTCAATTTTACAACTTCTGACGCTCGACCAGAGAATCAAAAAAAAAAAAATAATAATAATAATAATAATAAATGGATAAAATTAAGAGAAAATTTTCAATCACATTAAAATTAAAATAAAATCTGATACCGCTTAAATTAAACGGAAAATAAGCGTCCTTCAATGGAAAGCTGATTTGAGTTTCAGAGTTGCATGAGTTGCGGCCAGGCCGTTCTGGTATCCTGGCATTGGTCCGCAGGTGGCCCGCTTGCCCAACAGCTCTTCTTGGTGGGCCCACGATAAGCCCTCGGATGCGGGGCACCCATCCTCAACCACCCTTGGCGCGTGAGGTTGTTGTACCCCAGGACCCCCATCCACCTCTGTTCCGCTAGCATTTAATTGTTGCTCGGAGGTGGATGAGGAGGCGAAGACGTCCTGTAGCCCTCCCGGCGGCAAGGGGTCCACTTAATCTCCCTTGACCGGCTCTTCCTGGTAATCGCTGCTTGCCCGGGTGAAATCCCGCTGGTGCCTGGTATCGCCTCGCCTTCCGGAGTCGACCTGGCTCGACTCCTCTGGGGGCCTTCGGTTTTCTGCTCGGTAATTTGAAATAGAAAGGGGTAAAACCTTTAACTACTGTTTACTTACTGATCATCGGCCAATTGCGGCGTATCCTGCACATAGGGCTTGAGGTGCCGAATGCGTTTTTTACCCGCGTATTTTCCTTTCTCGGTAATCAAAATGTACACTACGGGAGACAACCTGCGCTTGATTTTATAAGGCCCGACGAACTTATCGCATAATTTTGATGCGAGGTTGTCTTCCTTTTTGGATAAGAAGCGCTGACGCCTCAAGACGAGGTCACCCACCCGAAAGGAACGAGCACGCTTGCCCTCGTCGTAATACTTCGCCTGGGATCAGGGCCGAATTTAGTACGGGGCTATGGCCCCAGGGCCCCCACAAATGTAACTAGTCGGTGAATCAAAATCGCTGCGACATTGACAAACTTCTACATCGGCTCCTACTTCAATGACCTTTTTTTTTTTTTGTTTTTTTTTTAGAAGACAGTAAGGAATTACAAAAGGCCCCCACATTTTAACCGGCCCTAGGGCCCCCACACCCCTAAATGCGGCCCTGTCTGGGATACATACGCGCGTTCGAGATTCCGGCAATTCAGGTCCCTGAGATGGTCCAATCGCTTAACGCGTACTAACCATTTCTCGGGATCTGGACTAGCGCGCTGATATTTCCTCTCCAGGTCACTTCTTAAAGACCGGTAGGGAAGGGGGTTACATCCGAAGTTTAGAAAAGCTGGTGAGACTTTCAAAGTACCATGGGAGGCGGTATTATACGCGAATCGAAACTCAGGGATGTGGGCGTCCCACTCCTTATGATTCTTGTGGAGAAAAGCTCCAATCATTGTCTTCAATATACGGTTGACGAACCATCGTCCGTGTGTATCACCTCAGGAGTTCCCCAACGCGATACGATGAAATCCTCGAAGGCCTTTTCACTGGCAGGACCGTTAGCCGTTCTGATTGGAAGTACCTCTACCCATTTGGTGAAGAACTCCTGAAAAACTAGGATGTACTTATAACCCTGTAGTACTTCGGAGAAAAGGGCCCATGACATCGGCGGCTTCTACTGCCCAAGGCTGCTCGACGACGCGTTGACCCATCATGCCGGCAGGGCGAGTATGTTCCACCTTACACCTCTGGCAAGGGTCACATTTCCGGACGAACTGTGCTACATCTGAGTATAGCCCAGGCCAATCATATCTAAGGGCCACTCGCGCATAAGTCTTGTCCCGCCCCAGATGTCCGGATTGAGGCTCTGAATGTGCCTCCTTCAATACCTTAGCCCTAAACTCTTCTGGGACAACCAACTTCCATGCTTCAAGGTCGGGAATCAACTGGTCGCTAATTTTGTTCGGCCTCGACGGTATGACTTATCGTTTTCGACCTTCCAATCAGAAAACAACCCAGGTCGCTCCGCTACTAGCTGTAGTCGCTTCTTGTACCAGGGGTCAGTTGATTCCTCAAACCGGATGTCGACCTGCTCTGCAGCTCACGAAATCGGTAACTCCTCCTCCTCGGACATCCTGGAAAAGGCGTCTGGTACGCGATGTAAGGTCCCCTTGCGGTCAATTATCTCGAAGTCGTACTCGAGAAGTTCGAGGGACCATCTTGCAAGTCTACCGGTGTGGTTTCTCAACGAATGCGATTACTTTCTACTGGCCGTTCTGGATCTGAGTCAACACCATGCCGAGACCAGTGGCGCTAGCGTCCGTCTGAAGTTGGAAGGGATTCTCTTCTACGTCCCCGAATGAAGGATAAGCCAAGATGGGTGCAGAGTTTAGTGCTTATTTCAACCAATCGTAAGCTTCCTGTTGTTCGTCTCCTCAATGCCACTTTACGTCCAGCTTAAACAGTCTGGTAATGGGCTCGGCCACTTTAGCAAACTCGGGAATAAATCGCCTGTACCAAGATGCTAACCCCGTAAATCTGCGAAGCTGTTTGTTTGACAGTGCGGGGGGCTGGGTACGTGATCAAGTAGGTACCATGTATCAAGTAGGTAGACCTGATCGTTCGTACCTGGCATCCAAATCTCCTCAGAAGGCGCCGAAAATACCATGTCAAAATCTGATTGCGCGTCTAGACCTAACACAAACTCGGTATCCAAATTGGTGGCTACCCTGACTTCGCATACCTTAGTAATACCGTCGATATTCAAGGGTAGCTTAACCACGCCTAAGATCTCGTCTCTGGAGCCGTTTGCTAATATCATTAAAGATCTTCTAGAGCTATCTAAATTTTTGCCCAGGGCATCCAGGATCTTTGGGACTAAATCGCCACGAATGAGTCTCCTAGTTGAACCGGGATCGTACAAGGCATCGACCGAAAAGGAATCGATAGAGATCTTAAGGTGCACTCTACCACGTACCAACTTGGTCTATAATATGCCAGCAATCTGATCAAAGTCGGGAAAATTTAGTATATACCCTTCATCGGTCACTATTTCATCAAGGCCTGATGCTTTACGTTCCTGCTCAATATCTCTAACAACACGACCCGAAAGTGATGAAGATCTATCTCTTAAGCCAGTATGTTCGGTAGGCACAATGGTGCTGTTCACTGCTTCCTGTATTAAATCAGAAAAGGTACCCAGAGAACACGGCGAACAACCATCCTCCCCGTGCACAAGAGCTTCAACGACAAATGAGCCTGGAGCCTCGTCGGAAGACGTGGTATCCAGGAAAAAATCATTGGGTGGTACACTAACACCCTTATATTTGTCTAAATCGTTTAAGGCCAATACGAAAGTTACTTTAGGCTCAGAGAGTCTGATTCAGGTTTGACGGTCTCTTTAATTTGAGAGGCAGTGGGGACCGGTACTACTGTTTCTTTTCTGCTTTTCCCGAGCAATGCGGACAAGTCTTAAGGGCGAATCCCTCCTTCTCACACGCGAAACAAACCAATTTAAGAGGCTGAGCGCAGCCTTTTTGGTAGTGCCCCACCTGTCTGCATCTGAAGCAAGTGACCTCGCCCGAAACGCCAGACGTGTTTTCGCGGTAATTTGTTTGTGAGGTGGAAGCAGCGGGCACAGTCAAGCTCTGCTGCTTCCCTCTCAATTGTACCTTGTTATTCCGGGACCCGTTGCCTATACCGTTACCGCCGCTTCCGCCTGTTCTACCGCTCCTATCTTTACCGTCTTGGTTGGGAGGCTTATTTTTAGCCAAGGGGACATTTTCTGTCGTTTTAACGGACGAGACGGAATCTTGCTCGACAATGGCCGAGGAACTATTCTTTGTAGGTTTTTATGCCATTGAATCGCGGTACGCAAACTCTTGCAGGAACGAACTCTCAGGATTAAGGGGTGTTTGTATTCTTTAATGGCTGTCCACTCTTTCTCCCAACCTCTACCAAGTCGCGAGAGTTCGTCAAAAGATCGGTAATCAGAGCGGTGAATTACCCTATGGAATTCCGGCATGATTCCCCTATGAGCCCAATCTAACTGCATGTCTATACGCTCGCTTTTCCCTTGGGTCCTACAATAGATTTGTTCACGGACGCGTCTCTCAAAATCGTCATCCCTAAAACGATATATAAAAGCTTTCTTGAATTGTTCCCAATTCGCGAACTTAGGCTCGTGGTTTTTGAACCACTTGAACGCGATTCCCTCCAGTAATACTGGCGTGGCTAACAAGAGCTCTTAATTCGAGACTTTGGTAAATCTGGTTCGGTCCTCAATGCGCATTAGAAAGTCCTCGACACTGGTCTTACAACTCCCGTCAAAAGTTATCTTCCAATTTAAGACAATTTCACCCAAGTCCCTCGTGCTATTGTTACGGAGAGCTGAAGGGGTAGCGCGAGCTAGTCGGTCGTAATTGGCACTCTCGCGGTTAAATTCCTCATCGAGTTCCAACCTTCGCCCTCTTGGGAGTCCTAAGCCCATCGAATCTCGGAAGCCTGTGTTGGTCTGTCCGTCCCGACGATAGAATGGGGGCTCGCCTTCTTGATGTACCGGTCTGTCAAGTCTTGTGCTGTTACGTGAAGTGAATCTATCGGATCGTGAGTGGCGTAATTCTCTAGTGCGGCCTTCTACATTTCCAGAGTACGTAGAATCTTCGATTCTGATAGTGTCGGGGAAAATATTCCTCTGGGGTGTGAACCTCGGAATGGTACCGGTTCGGACTCTACAGCGGTCCGTCTGTGTGGTTGAGACCCCCGAATGATGAAGCGAGTTCAGATTAGACTGGGTTGCGTGGAATTCAAGGTGCTATAAGGAGCACCAGTTATGTTTAAGGAACTATACCGGGTCGCGCTTGGGAAATTCGGGGTGTCTCGGCGAAAACTTTCAGAGTGTCTTGGAGAACGCTAGGTAGGCCTAACGAACTAGTTTGGGCTGCTTCCGGTAGTCGTGGAGTATTCCGTCTGATGTTTTCTGTAAGGATGCTACGGGAATTGTTTGGCAAGTTTAGCGGGTCTCCACGGGTATTCACGGGGAATCTAAATGCCTCCGGAATCGGGAAATCATTATCTAAGAGGAGAGAAGACCAATCTACGAGTGAGAAGAGGCCCGGTAATCCATAAAAATTAGCGTAATTAAACGAAAGCCCTACTTTTCCGGGGTTAATGCGAGTTGGCAAAGTCGTTAAGCTTTCGCGGGGTGTCATGACCGTTACAGTAGACCGTGTAGTTGTCGCGGTTTCTAAAGGGTTCCGTGAATTTACTACACCTGTAGCCGAGGTGCTAGTACTTGTGGTCGTGACGATGCCTTCTACTGGTAATGTCACTGGGCTAGAGACGACTGCCGAAGCCAATGGCTCATCAGAAGGTATCTCATCTTCGTCCTGATCGGTCGCGTCGGTAGTTATGGAGGTAACGTCCGATGCGTGTGATGACATCCCTTTGTATAATTTAACCCCCTTCCTTAAACGCGAACATCTTTCTCTACGAGTACCTGAAGTCTCTAATTAAGTACGAATAAAATACACAGCTCGAATCAATCTCATATAATATATTCATGGTATTAAAATACATTTATTAAACCTATAAATCATCAATAACGAGAAAACAGAATGATATATATATATATATATATATCGGAAATCAGTTGACCTGGTGTTCGAATCCCAGCGGAGTGAAAGGAGAAGATCTTTTTTCTGAATAAAATTTAATTTTAGAAATTTTTCTAAGTTTGGAATATTTCCAAATTTTATCAATTACCCAATTTTCAACATTTTTAGAAAAAAAGTTGAAAAAGGTCAAGGTTTATAGACGTAGTACAGGATGAGATAGAGGAAGAGATTGAAAAATATAGGCGGGAATTTAGATTGACAAAGATATAGAAAAAGATTGACGTTTTCCAGATGCATAACACGATAACATAAGGAAGAGATTGAAAAAGATAGATGTGAATTTAGATTGACAAAGAGGTAAAAAAAAGATTGACGTGGATAGATGAAGAATAGGATGAGATAGAGAAGTGGAGATTGAAAAATGTAGGCTGGAATTTAAATTAAGGAAGAGATAGAAAAAGATATACATTGATTTATGTAGTATAGGATGAGATAGAGAAGAGGAAATTGAAAGAGATAGGCGTGAATTAAGATTAAAAGAGATACAAAAATACTAAAATGGACAGATAAAGGATAGGATGAGATAGGCAGGAGGAGATTGAAAGTGATAGGTTGGAATTTAGATTAACAGAGGTATAAAAAGATTGACATAAATAGATAAAGGATAGGATGAGATAGAAAAAAGGGGATTGAAAAGGATAGACGGGAATTTATATTGACAGAAAAATATTGACGTAAATGAATGAAGGATAGGATGAGACAGAGAAGAGAGGAGTGAAAAAGATAAACGTTGATCGATGTAGGATAGGATGAAATAAAGAAGAGGAGATTGAAAAGTACAGAAGAGAATTTAGATTGACAGAGAGATAGAAAAAGATTGACGTTGACAGATGTATGACACGATAAGATAGGGAAGAGGAGATTGAAAAAGATAGATGTGAATTTAGATTGAAAAAGAGATAAAGAAAGATTGACGTGGATAGATGAAGAATAGGAAAAAGGTGGAGGTTTATAGATGTAATATAGGATGAGATAGAGGAGAGGAGATTGAAATGTACAAACGAGAATTTAGATTGACAGAGAGATAGAGAAAGATTTACGTGGACAGATGAAATATAGGATGTGATAGAGAAGAGGGGATGGAAAAAAATAGAAGTGAATTTAGTTTAACAAAAAGATAGAAAAAGATAGACGTTGGTTGACATAGAATAGGATGAGATAAAGAAAAGGAGATTGAAAAAGATAGACGGGAATTTATATTGACAGAGTAATAAACAAATATTGACGTGGATAGAGCAACGCTAAGATGAGATAGCGAAGAGAATATTGAAAAATATAAACGTAAATTTAGATTGACAAAGAGATGGAAAAAGATATACGTTAGCAGATTTATGACACGATGAGATAGGGAAGAGGAGATTGAAAAGATAGATGTGAGTTTCGATTGACAAAGAGATACAAAAAGATTGACGTGGATAGATGAAGAGTAGGATGAGATAGAGAAGAAAGGATTGAAAATGATAGTCATAATTTTAGATTGACAAAGAGATAGAAAAAGGTGGATGTTTATAGATGTAATATAGGATGAGATAGAGGAGAGGAGATTGAAAAATGTAGGTGGGAATTTAGATTGACAGAGAGATAGAAAAAGATTTACGTGGATAGATGTAGTATAGCATGAGATAGAGAAAAGGAGATTGAAAAATATAGGAGGGAATTCAGATTGACAGAGAGGTAGAAAAATATTGACATGGATACATTAAAGATAGGATGAGATAGAGAAATGAAGATTGACAAATATGTGAATTTGAGTTAAAAAAATAGATAGAAAAGGACAGACATTGATAGATGTAGCATAGGATGAGATTGAGAGGAGGAAATTGAAAAAGATAAAAGAGAATTTAGATTGACAGAGAGACAGATAAAGATTGACGTAGGTGGATAAAGGATAGGATGAGATAGGGAAGAGGTGATTGAAAAAGATAGACGTGAATTTAGATTGATAAGAGGTGGAATAATATTAACGTGGATAGATGAAGAATAGGATCAGATAGACAAGTGGAGATTGAAGAATATAGACGTCCATTTAAATTAAGAAAGATATAGAAAAAGATAGACATTGATAGATGTAGTATAAGATGAGATAGAGAAGAGGAAATTGAAAGAGATAAGCGGGAATTAAGATTAACAAAGGTAGGAAAATATTGGCATAAATAAATAAAGGATAGGATGAGTGAGAAAAAGAGGATTGAAAAAGATAGACCGGAATTCATATTGACAGAGGAATAGAAAAATATTGACGTGGATAAATGAAGGATAGGATGAGATAGAGAAGAGAGGATCGAAAAAGATAGACGTTGATCGATGTAGTGTAGGATGAAATGAAGAAGAGGAGGTTGAAAAGTACAGACGAGAATTTAGATTGACAGAGTGATAGAAAAAGATGGACGTGGATAGACAAAGTATAGGATAAGATAGCAAAGAGGGGATTGAAAAATATAGTTGGAAATTTGGATTACCTCATCCTATCTTTTATCTATTTATGTCAATCTTTTTCTACCTCTGTCAATCTAAATTCCAACGTATCACTTTCAATCCACTCTTCCTTATTTCACCCTATCCTTTATCTATCCACGTCAATCTTTATCTTTCTCTCTGTCAATCTAAATTCTCGTCTGCCTTTTTCAATCCCCTCTTCTCTATCTCATCCTATTATTCATCTCTCTACGTCAATATTTTTCTATCTTTCTGTCAATCTAAATTCACATCTATCTCTTTCAATCTCCTCTTCTCTATCTCATCCTATCCTTTGTTTATATCTTCGTCAATATTCTTCTATCGATCAATCTGAATTTTCAGCTATCACCAGTCTATCTTTTTCTTTCTCTTTGTCAATCTGAATTTACGTTTATCTTTCTCTATACCCTCTTCGCTATCTCATTCTATCCTTTGTCTATCCACGTCAATCTTTTTCTATCTCTTTCTTAATCTACACGATGAGACTTTTGGTATTAATATTTCTTTTATCGCATATCCATAATTGAAATAAAATATACGAATTAATCGAAGTTAATTATGAATAATTTTTTATCTGTCCTTATAAATATATAATTGTTTAGCAATGCTATAATTTTTATATATAAAATCGAGTATTGATGCTCCTTAATTTATGAGAGTAACTTTATAGAAGAACAAAAAGTTTCTGAATGAAGCAAGCTTCTAGGAAAATTATAATTACTACTAAAAAAATCCAATTCTTAACGATAAATGCCTTTGACATACTGTACTATAGCCCTCTTCAGCCACAGAAAAAAATCAGCTCCTCATTTTTTCATAAATTTTTTTTTATTTTTGTCATAGTTACCTAAAATTCAGAGAATATTTAACATATTAATATTTTCAATAAAATATATGCAGAAATTCCGGTCGAACGTCCTGAAAAATGTGCAATTATATCATACAACAATTTCGAACATTTCAATTTAAAATTAAGATAAACAAATATTTATTAATTATTCATTATTCAAAGTTATTAAAATAAAATAATTATGGCAATGTGAAGTTATGGCTTTGTGAACTTATCATTTACAAGAATAAGTTCGATTTCAACTTTTTTTTTAATGTCAAGTTCGATAGTTAACTGTTTCAATTACGACACCATTCAGTCTACAACGCGTAGTTCTAAAATATTTTTCTTTACCATTTTTCATTTTATATCTTCATTTTTAAACGCAAATTCTTTATTGAATGAATTTAAAATTCAGTTTTGAAGACTTTAGGAATAAAAAATTAAAAGCGTTTGACATTTAAAATTGTTTATAAAAAACGTTTCAAGTTGATCAACTATGAATATGAAATAATTAATGATTTTGAAAACTGAATTTACAGATTTTGACGTTGAAAATTCAACATTTTCGATACGAAAGCCTTAATAATTGAGCCAATTGAAATGTGTGATTGAAACTTCATAAACTATTTTCAATGTGAAAATAACTTAAAATTAATATATTCATAATTGAATGCTTTTTTTTAATTATTTCATTTAAAAATTTAAAAATCAGTAATTATAAATCAAATATTCAAAACTAAACAATTTGAAACTGAATTGTTTGAAATAGATAGCCTTGAATGTTCAAAATTTCAGAGTAAAACATTTAAACTTTCAACGTTACAATTTTTATTGTAATGTTGAATAGCAATTGAAAATTATTTATTTGAAACGACCAAAATTAAAATAAATAATATAAATTTTGGTATTTAATTTTTTCCCCAATTGCAAAAGGAACTTTTTTTGGTTGTAAATTTTTATTGAGTGAAGAATGGGAAGTATTGTATTTTTAACATTTTTATCAAGCTTGAAATGAGGAAATTTTAGTTTTTAATTTTTGTTAATTCGGCAGTACATTTTATATTTTTAAGGTTTTTATTGACTTGGTAGGGATTCAATTTTTTTTTATTGGAAGAGGCCACTTTCCTTTTCAAAATTTTTATTGTGTTTAGGGTCAGAATTTTTTATTTTCGATTTTCTTCTGAATTGGAAGAAGATAACTTGAAAAAAATATTTTTATTGAGTAAAAGAGAGATGGATTTAACAGAATAGTGGAATTTTTAACGAAAATATCACATTTTCAAACCAAGAAAGATGACTTTTCTACCATAAATGATGAATTTTCAATCCAAAAGGTTACATTTTTAACTTAACAGTTGAATTTTTGACCAAATAGTTACAACTTCGGATAAAAAAGATTAAAATTTAACTACAAACGTTGAATTTTCAAGCCAAAAAGAAGAATTTTTTAGATGAAAATTGATTTTTCAACAAAAAAGTTTTTTTTTAACCAAGAAAGATAACTTTTCTACCATAAAAGATTATTTGACTACCAAAAGACGAATTTTCAACTGGTTCAATTAAAAAAACATAAAAGAATTTTGAAAAAAATAGTTATCCTCAACCAAATAGATGAATTATCAAGCAAAAAATATTAATTTTAAACTGAATTTTCAACTGAAAAATATATTTTTGAACCGAAATTGGAATTTTTAAATATTCAGTTTGAAAAATTAATTTTCAAAAAATAATTTCAAACTAGCTGAATTCAACGAATAAAGAATTTTTAACCAAAACGATGAATTTCACACCAAAAAAAAAAGTAATGTTTTACCAAAAAAGTATAATATCTTCAAATATCATATCTTCAAACCGAAAATATGACAATAGAATTTTCAACTGTTAAAAAATTCAATGCTGCATTTTCAACTGTTAAAAATTCAGTTATCAATTTTTTCAATTTTCAACAATCAAAAATTCTTTTTTTCTTCAAGTTTCTACAACGGAGTTATCAACATTAAAAATGGCAATTATCAGTTTTCTTCTATTTTCAACAATAGAAAAAGCAATTTTCTTCCATTTTCACCAGTTGAATTTTCTACTGTTGATAATTTAATGATCAATTTTCCTCAATGTTGAACAATGGCAAATTCCATTTTCTTCAATTTTAAACAATAGAATTTTCAACTGTTCAAAATTGAATTATCAATTTTCTTCAATTTTCAACAGTTGTAAATTAAATTCTCTTCAATTTTCAACAATAGAATTTTCTACTGTTGCTAATTCATTTATAAATATTCTTCTATTTCCAACAGTTGAAAATTCAGTTTTCACCAATTTTCGGCAGTTGAATGTTAAATTTTCTTCAATTTTAAACAATTGAAAATTCAAATTTCTTCAATTTTCAACAATAGAATTTTCAACTGTTAAAAATTCAATGATCGATTTTCTTCAATTTTCAACAATTGAATTTTATTTTGTTGAAAATTCAATTATCAGTTTTCTTGAATCTTTAACAATAGAATTTTCAACTGTTCTAAATTCAATTATCAATTTTTTCAATTTTCAACCGCTGAAGATTCAATTTTCTTCAATTTTCAACAGTCGAAAATTCCTTTTTTTCTTCAATTTTCAACAATAGAATTTTCAACATTTAAAAATTCAATGATCAATTTTCTTCAATTTTCAAGAGTAGAAAGCTCAATTTTCTATCATTTTCAAAAATAGAATTTTCAACTGTTAAAAATGCAATGATCAATTTTCTTCAATTTTTAACAGTTGAAAATGAAGTATTCACCAATTTTCGACAGTTGAACATTCAATTTTCTTCAATTGTTGACAACTGAATTTTCATATGCTGAAAATTGTATTATCAATCAATTTTCAACAGCTGAAAATTCAATTTTCTTTAATTTTCAACAGTTGAAAATTATATTATCAATCAATTTCCTCAATTTTCAACAGTTGAAAATTCAATTTTCTTTAATTATCAACAGTTGAAAATGAAGTTTTCTCTCATTTTCGACAGTTTTATATTCAGTTTTCTTCAATTTTCATCTGTTGAAAATTCAATTATCAATTTTCTTCAATTTTCAATTCAATTATCCGTTATCTTCCATTTTTAATTTCCTCAATTTTCAACAGTTTCAAATTCAACTTTCTTCATTTTCGACAATTGGAAATTCAATTTTCTTCATTTTTCAACAGAATTTTCAACTGTTAAAAATTTAATGCTGAATTTTCAACTGTTGAAAATTCATTTATCAATTTTTTTCAATTTTCAACAGTCGAAAATTCTTTTTTTTTTCAATTTTCTACAACGGACTTTTCAAAATTAAAAATGTCAATTATCAGTTTCCTTCTATTTTCAACAATTGAAAAAGAAATTTTCTCCCATTTTCACCAGTTGAATTTTCGATTGTTGACAATTCAATTATTAATTTTCTTCAA
This sequence comes from Andricus grossulariae, assembly GCA_011634705.1. Classification (NCBI taxonomy): domain Eukaryota; kingdom Metazoa; phylum Arthropoda; class Insecta; order Hymenoptera; family Cynipidae; genus Andricus; species Andricus grossulariae. The sequence continues at coordinate 111,279,824 of JAABKJ010007545.1, read as the reverse complement.
TTTTCATATGTTGAAAATTAAGTTTTCTCCAATTTTAGACAGTTGCACATTGAATTTTCTTCAATTTTCAACCATTGAATTTTCAACTGTTAAAAATTCAATTATCGATTTTCTTCAATTTTCAACAGTCGAAAATTCCTTTTTTTCTTCAATTTTCAACGATAGAATTTTCAACATTTAAAAATAGAATTACCAATTTTCTTCAATTTTCAAGAGTAGAAAGCTCAATTTTCTTCCATTTTCAACAATAGAATTTTCAAATGTTAAAAATTAAATGATCAATTTTCTTCAATTTTTACCAGCTGAAAATGAAGTTTTCACCAATTTTCGATAGTCAATTTTTAACAACTGAATCTTCATATGTTGAAAATTCAATTGTCAATAATTTTTCTCCAATTTTCAACAGTGGAAAATTCAATTTTCTTCCATTTTCAACAGTTGAAAATTAAGTTTTCTTCCATTTTCGACAGTTTCATATTGAAGTTTCTTTAATTTTCTCAATTTTCGATAGTTGAAAATTCAACTTTCTAAAATTTCCAACTGAATTTTTAATTCCCCTAATTTTCAACTGTTAAAAATTAAATGAACAATTTTCTTTAATTTTCAACAGCTGAAAATTCAATTATCAATTTTCTTACATTTCAAACGATAATTCAATTTTCAATTCTCTTAAATTTTAACCAGTTCAATTTTCTACTGTTGATAATCCAATTATCAATTGTCTTCAATTCTCAACAGTTGAAAATTAATTTTTTTCCCCATTGTCGACAGTTTCATGTTCAGTTTTCTTGAATTTTCAATAACAGAATTTTCAACTGTTAAAACTTCAACTATCAATTTTCTTCAATTTTCAACATTCGAAAATTTCTTTTTTTTCTTCAATTTTTAACAATAAAATTTTCAACATTTAAAAATTCAATTATCAATTTTCTTCAACTTTCAACAGTCGAAAACTCAATCTTCTCCCATTTTCATTAATAGAATTTTCAACTGTCAAAACTTCAATTATCATTTTTCTTCAATTTTTAACAGTTGAAAATTAAGTTTTTTTCAATTTTCGACAGTTAAATATTCAATTTTCAACAATTGAATTTTCATCTGTTGAAAATTCAATGATCAATTTTCTTCAATTTTCATATTTTGAAAGTTCAATTATCAGTTTTCTTCAATTTTCTCAATTTTTAACAGTTGAAAATTCAATTTTCTTACATTTTCAACTGAATTTTCAATTCTCTTAAATTTTCAACTGTTGAAAATTAAATGAACAATTTTCTTCAATTTTCAACAGCTGAAAATTCAATTATCACTTTTCTTACATTTTCAAACGATAATTCAATTATCAATTCTCTTAAATTTTAACCAGTTGAATTTTCTACTGTTGATAATCCAATTATCAATTGTCTTTAATTCTCAACAGTTGAAAATTAAGTTTTCTCCCATTTTCGACAGTTTCATATTCAGTTTTCTTCAATTTTCAACAATTGAATTTTCATGTGTTGAAAATTCAATTATCAATTTTCTTGAATTTTCAACAATTGGAAATTCAATTTTCTTCATTTTTCAACAATAGAATTTTCAACTGTTAAAAATTCAATGCTGAATTTTCAATTATTAAAAATCTAGTTATAAATTTTTTTCTTCAATTTCCAACAACAGAGTTTTCAACATTAAAAATGTCAATTATCAGTTTTCTTTTATTTTCAACAGTTGAAAAAGCAATTTTCTTCCATTTTCACCAGTTGAATGTTCAACATTTAAAAATTCAATTATCAATTTTCTTCAATTTTTAACAGTAGAAAACTCAGTTTTCTTCTATTTTCGACAATAGAATTTTCAACTGTTAAAAATTCAATATCTAATTTTCTTCAATTTTTAACATTTGAAAATAAAGTTTTCACCAATTTTCGACAGTTGCACATTGAATTTTCTTCAATTTTTAACAACTGAATTATCATATATTGAAAATTGTATTATCAATCAATTTTTAACAGTTGAAAATTCAATTTTCTTTAATTTTCAACAGTTGTAAATTAAGCTTTCTGCAATTTTCACCAGTTGAATGTTCAACATTTAAAAATTCAATTATCAATTTTCTTCCATTTTTAACAGTAGAAAACTCAGTTTTCTTCTATCTTCAACAATAGAATTTTCAACTGTTAAAAATTCAATGACCAATTTTCTTCAATTTTTAACAGTTGAAAATAAAGTTTTCACTAATTTTCGATAGTTGCACATTCAATTTTCTCCAATTTTTAACTGAATTATCATATATTGAAAATTGTATCATCAATCAATTTTCAACAGTTGAAAATTCAATTTTCTTTCATTTTCAACAACTGAAAATTAAGTTTTCTCCAATTTCGGCAGTTGCACATTCAATTTTCTTCAATTTTTAACAACTGAATTTTCATATGTTGAAAATTATATTATCAATCAATTTCCTCAATTTCCAACAGTTGAAAATTCAGTTTTCTTCAATTTTCAATTCAATTCCTTAATGCAATTATTCGTTATCTTCCATTTTTAATTTCCTCAATTTTCAACAGTTTCAAATTCAAGTTTCTTCAATTTTCAACAATTGGAAATTTAATTTTCTTCATTTTTCAAAAATACAATTTTCAACTGTTAGAAATGCAATGCTGAATTTTCAACTATTAAAATTCAGTTATCAATATTTTTCAATTTTCTACATTTGAAATAGCAATTTTCTTCCATTTTCACCAGTTGAATTTTCTACTGTTGATAATTCAATTATCAATTTTCTTCAATTTCCAACAGTTGAAAATTAAGTTTTTTCCAATTTTCGCCAGTTGCATATTCAATTTTAAACCACTGAATTTACAACTGTTAAAAATTCAATTATCAATTTTCTTCAATTTTTAACAGTCGAAAATTCCTTTTTTTCTTCAATTTTCAACAATAGAATTTTCAGCATTTAAAAATTCAATTATCAATTTTCTTCAATTTTCAACCGTAGAAAACTCAATTCTCTTCTATTTTCAACAATAGAATTTTCAATTGTTAAAAATTCAATGACAAATTTTCTTCAATTTTTAACAGTTGAAAATAAAGTTTTCACCAATTTTCCACAGTTGTATATTGAAATTTCTTCAATTTTTAACAACGGAATTTCCATGTATTAAAAATTCAATTATCAATCATTTTTCACCAATTTTGATCAGTTGAAAATTCAATTATAAATTTTCTTCAATTTTCATCTGTTAAATATTCAATTATCAGTTTTTAAAATTTTCAACAATAGAATTGTCAACTATTGAAAATTGAATGATCAATTTTCTTCAATTTTCAACAGTTGGAAATTCAACTTTCTTCAATTTTCAAGGATTGATTTTTCAGTTTCTTCAATTTTCTTGAATTTTCAACAGTTGAAAATTCCATTTTGCAACCATTGAATTTTCAGATTTCTTTAATTTAAAAGAATTGAATTTTCAAATGCTGAAAATTGTATTTTCAATTGTTAAAAATTAAACTGTTGAAAAGAACATTTGTCATAAATTGAATAGGGATTGCTCAGAGAAAATTTAATTGACCTTTGCGACAATTGATCACAATTTTTTTGACAGCTTCTTAAACTCAATAAAAAGTTCATTCGCATTACTTTCAGTTTGAGTATATTATTAATACTACTGCAGTTAATAACCGTCTATCAAATACTGATAACCTTTGAATTGCATGATAAGGCAATGAGCTCTTTATTTTGAAAAGCGATCAAAGCTGGGCCACTTAAAATATTTTTCAAAACTTTATTATTTATTATTCGATAATAATAAATACAAAATTTAAAAAAAATCATAAACTACTGACTAAAAAACAATTTTTTAAATGAAAGGTCTTCTCGAATCTAATCTTATTTTTATTAACCGATAGAGACTTTTACTTATATAACCATCAATTGATCATATTTTTTAAATGTTTTTTTTTACCACTGCACGATATGATAAATTATATCCCTCGTGCATATCACATGGCTAATTAAGATTTTCATCCAAGTTCAAAAGTCCTAAACGAGAAGATAAAAAGAGAATGTGATTTTCACAAGTAATATAATTATAAATTAATTATAATAAATATTGTATTTTTCAATAATGTTAAATGATTTTTTAATGACTTCTGACATTGAAGATGTTTTTCTTTTACAAATTGGATAAATTTACAAGGAGATCTCATAACTTGTCTACTGAGAGTCTATTCGATGACTATTCATTTGTCAAAAAATATTATTTGCAAGTAGCGACCCGTTTTCAAAAAAATCCAATTTTTCCAACAAAATTTATTCGTGGATTAAAATCATTATTTATTAAATTCTCATGTTGAATTCAACAGTTGGAAATTGAAGAAGATTCAAATGTTGAAAACTCAATGTTCAATTTTCTTTCATTTTCATTTTTCTTCAATTTTCAGCAGTTGAAATTTCTATTTTCAACAATAGAATTTTCAATATTTGAAAATTCAATTATCAATTTTCTTCAATTTTCAACAGTTGTAAATTCAATTTTCTTCAATTTTCAACAATAGAATTTTCTACTGTTGCTAATTCATTTATAAATATTCTTCTATTTCCAACAGTTGAAA
>JAABKJ010007545.1:110504831-110587135 GCA_011634705.1 Andricus grossulariae | reverse complement strand
AGCACAACCGGTGTGCATTCAAAGAGCTGAGAAGCTGTGTATTTCGGATTCGTGTCCAGATTTGCTAAATATAATCTACTCATAATTGTACATCCAAGTATGTTACAACGGAAGAGTAGTGCGCATGTGCTTGGTGAAGTTTGAAAATGTTGGATGTGTCAACAGTGAAATGAGAGACGACTGATGAACGGCAAACGCGGCGGAAATACTGCTAGGATCACGACAGTCTGAAGAGGGAGAAGTGACCATACCCAATGGGAGAGTTAAGTTGCCAAACAAACAAATGTAGTTTGACAGGGAATTACCAGCCATGTCCGAATCCCTCTGCTGCAGCTGGACTTTTTTGTTTTTCTGAAAGCTCGCCAAAGGCGGCGAGGAATCGTGATTACGGGAAGGAGATCTGAAATGAAGAACTAGTCACTTTTGAGTAGTCATAAGAATTTTATTTGACCTAGAGGGGAAAGAACTCACGGTTAAAACCCTCGAGCTAAGAAAACATTGCTCGTTTACAAACGCAAATATTAAACTTTAGGAAAGGGTAGATGGTGTGAGTCACTGAATGTTCTTGTGTGTGTATTTATCTCGAATAAAAAAATTCGTCGAGTTCCTTTCGTTTATACATGACCCTGGGCCGATTTTACTATTGCACTGTTCTCCTGGTTCGTCCATTAGTATGGCCCTGTGCCGATGGTGCGTGCACAATACAAAAAGAGGGGGGATCGGAAAAGTCACGAGGACGTGTCGATGCGCATCGTCAAGGGTTTCCCGAAGGACTGACTGAATACACGCGTTCCTCTGATGCAGTAACTCTTCCCAAAATAAAATGAAGCCTTGAACCTTTCTCGGAACCCTCAACCCTTTCCTCAAGTACAAGTCATAAATGCGCGTGTTCACCTTCCAAATTCGGTTCTACCGAACATACTCGCCCGTTGCGAGCGAAACGTAGCCATGTGTGGAAGTCAATCATATTCTAACATTTCTGAATGTGTATGAGTGTAGAAGTGTTACATATGTGTATTTTTGTCACGGCCTTAAGCTACATCTGGCAATAGACACAGCTGAGTGGTATTCCTTTTGAATATGCCCTGGGCAGTTTTGACTGTTACGACCCTGATGCTACCATCGTTCCCAGGATGCACCTCGAGGAACACTGTCAGTTGCCACCGTGTGCAGGGTTGATTTTTATCCATCACAATACACCTCGTGTAAAGGAAATAACTACAGTATAATTGACTTCATTATTGCGGATGAAAGACTAAGAGAACTAGTAACAGATACAAGGGTCATGAGGGGCTCTGAATGCAATACTGACAATTACCTTCTAGTCTCTCAAATAAACTTAGGACGGGGATGGAGAAGAAAGAGAACTGAACACACAAAACAAACGCGAATCAGAATTGAAAATTTACAGAAACCAGAAGTGCGAATAGATTTTAAGAATAAGTTAAACGAAAGCAAAAATAGGGCAACCTGGGAAGCACTGTTGGGCAATGAATATATACAAAGCGCATAGACTATGATATGGGATATCATTGTTAAAACTGCTACTGAAGTGTGTGGTACGGCGGTTGTAGGAAGAAAGTTTTGTGATGCATGGTGAAATTATGAAATTAAGAAAGCCCGACTAGAGAAGAAAAAAGCGTACAAGAGAACTTTGATCATCACAGGTTTTAGCGATGATGAGAGAAATAGGCTCGAAAATTACTACAGTCACAAAAATAGGAAAGTTAAACGACAAGTCAAGAACAGTAAAGATAAAATGAGAACAGAAGATGAGAAAAAAATTTAAAACGACTTTGAAGGAAGCAGGAAAGTAATATTTAGAAAGATGGAGGGAAGTGAAAATACAGAGCTGGTCAGCATGAGAAACAGCAAAGGTGAAATGCTATATAATACAGATGGGATAGTAGACGCTTTACAGGACGCTTCGAAAGAATTATTACAAGGTGAAGATATAGGGCAACAGAACTGCGACATAGAACATAATGCATTAGAAAACCCAATTGAGAAAGTCACTATCACTAAAGTTAGAGATATAATTAAGAACATGAAAAAGGCAAGGCTGGTAGTGTAGACAGTTTGAGCGCTGAAATGCCTAAATACGGTAGCGAGTACATATCTCACAGACTGTACAAATTGATAAATTTATGTATCGAGATGAGAGAAGTCCCAGACGAGTAGAGAAAAGGGATTATCGTACCAATATACAAAAGGAAGGAAGATAATAGCAAATGCAATAATTACGGAGGTATCAGCTTATTAAGTACCGTAAGTAAAATATACTCAAAAATAATCATCCGCAGGGTAATGGAAATGACAGAAGAAATGATATGGGAAGACCAAAGTGGATTTATGCCGGAAAGATCATGTAAGGATCAAATATTTAGCTTAAGACAGATCACAGAAAAAAGTTTGAAAGTAGGAAAGAACGTTTTTTGCGCGTTTGGTGACCTAGAAAAAGCAATCAACAAGGTGGATAGAAGTAAACTTTGGGAAGTCCTCCAAGAGTACGAAGTCAATAAATGGTCCCTATAAGCGACGAAAACAATACATGCAGGTAGCAAAGCGAGTGTGAGGGTTAATGGGAAACTGAGTGACTGGTTCGATATTATGCAAGGCGTTAAACAAGGATGCGTTAGGTCCTCATGCCTATTTACCATATATATGGACAAGTGTCTAAGAATGGCCCTCTTTGGCAAAGAAGATGTAGATCTCTAGTGAGGGAACGTGGGTTAGCTTTCGTAGACGACAAGGTTGTTATAGCAGAATCAATTGAAGACTTGTAAAGAATGTTGAGCAAGCTAAATATAAGCTAAATACAATCTGCGACAAAAAACTGATGGGCAAAGTAAGAAACGAAATAATTCTCAATGAATGTGGTGCAACAGAGACAATAGTTGACACTTCAGGGAGTTTGGACTATGATTGGAGGAAAGATTTTTGGAAAGGTACCTTTGTTATAGCATATAAATTCAAGTGAACCGGACTTTCGGTTCAGGAACAGTGTCGAGGGTGGTCTGCAAGTACTCTTGTTTCTAAATCGCAAGTATCGAGACATAAAGAGTCCGGGTCAACTGAGCCGTTTCCAGTTGGAATGCGTAATATTGCGTAATATACTTGACTGCGTACTCACGCACCACGGCCCTTCCGAGGCCTGCCTTTAACTGTTCAAATTTAAATCGTAGTCCTTACTCTTCATATATGATTTATACGCATCACTGATTAGCAGGCTCATCGGTAACTCGTGACAAGTATCTTCCTTTACTAACAATATGGTATAATATATAGTGCGGGCATGAGCTATAGAGGGACCTCACGTATAGCGGGTGTCGACAACAAAATCCTCTCGTATCTAGGATCTTTGTAGAGTTTTACGCCAGGTAGAGGAGTCTCTAGAACCCCCAAGCTTGTGTTGGGCAAATCAGGCTCTTAATATCTCTGTAATTATTCATCTAGCGAGTTTATAGATGTTAGGTTGGCGTCAGTGCAAAATTTCAATCCTGCGAAGTAGTGATCTGAGTTAAATGTCCCAAAGTTCTCCGATTCTCGATGTTCTTCGCTATCCATCGACGAGTTTGATTTCAAAGAAGTGATACATACAAAGAAAAATAAATATCGAAACAAATGAGCCTAAATTAAGTTATAAAAATACTAACGTATCATCGTGAATTAACATGGAGCATCGTACGAAACATGAACTGCTAGGTGTCTCTTCGTTTTATGTTACCGATTGACTGTTGTGCGTCACAAAAACTGCATTGTAAGTATTCCAATTTAAAAATGCATTCATTTCTTTTTTTTTTCTTTCAGAAATGAGCCCGACTGGCGTTGGTTGGGATAATTTGTATAGACCTTTCATTGATCCAACAATATTTTCTCAGCAACCGTTTGATAGTCATCAAGGCCAATTTTATTCGAATGAACAAAGCGCACCATTCTATATATATATATATATATAAGATTCCCGTGAGAAATGCATATTAATTACCAAGAACTGTATATACTGATTAGTCGATTTTGCCACGTCAGGTGACTGGAGCGCAGAGGAAAATTAACGTATTTTGTAAAATATTTTAATTCGAGTTTCTAAACGCACATTTCAGACTTCACATTCTTTCCCCAATTCACCTCTTTTTCTCTTTACCACTGTTTTTAAAGAATTCCTCTTTTCTCCCCTGTTTTTAAGAAACTTCCCCGTTTTTCACCATCTTCTCGTTTTTTCGCTTAAAATGCGAACTGAATTAATAGAACCCAATAAAAAAATGCTACTATTTGGTTGAGAATTAATCTGTTTTGGTTCAGGATTCAACTATTGTGTTGTAAATTCGTTTTTTTGTTAAATTCAATATTAATTTTTTAACTGGAAATTTAACTATTCTATTTTCGGTTAAAAATTAATATTTTGAATTGAAAATTGATCTTTTCTAGTTTAAAATTCAACTATTTGGTTGAAAATTCGTTGTTTTGGGTAAAAAATTAATCTTTTTTGGTTGTTAATTTAACTATCTTGATAAAGATTCGTATTTTGGTTAAATTCAATTGTTTTTTATTTTAAATTAAATCTTTTTTTGGTTGAAATATCAACTATCGCGTGTTTCGTTAAGAATTCAACTTTTTTGGTTGAAAATTTAGCTACTTGGTTGAGGATTTAACTGTTTTGATAAAAAAAAAATTTTTTTTTTTGTTTTATTTAAAATTAATTTTTTAAACTGAAAATGTAACTATTCCATTCTTGGCTAAGAATAAGTTTTGCTTAAATGAACTTTTTTTGTGGAAAATTCAACCGCCTTCTAAAAAATTCGTCTTTTTAGCTAGGAAATTCAACTATTTATTTGAAAATGCAACTGTTTTTGGTTGAAGTTGACATTTTTTGTACTGTTTTGATGCAAATTCGTCTTTCTTGGTTGAAAATTCATCTTTTTTGGTAGACAATATTTTTTGGTTGAAAACTATTTTAACTTGATATTTTAGGAATATGAGGGGTTTAATACTTGAATTAAATATGGTGTGTACATTCATTTTATTTAAATAATGTATTCCTCTATTGCTCCCCTATTTTCAAATTACCCTATTTTCCCTGTTTTGAGAGCATCTGGGGCTGTGAAGTCTGACATTTTATGAGTGAAAAATAAGAATATTTACGTATGGCGAAAGATTTAATATTTGTATTTTAATTAAAAATTCGATTTGGAGAAATAAGGATGCTTTGAATAAGTAATGAGAGAATATCACAATGGCATTTTACTTATATGGACAGGGGGCATTCCTTGTACGACCCAAGAATAGGTAACCGACCTTTGAAACAGGTTTATAAATTATAATTTGCGTCGACACGTTGCACCGAAGGTGACTAGTAGGAACGTATTATCTTAATAATTCGATGTCTCATTTTATAGCGCATGTATCTTGTATATGCCCAAATTTTTTTAAATCGTGGACTTTATTTAAACTCAATTTCAAATCCGAAGTAAGTTTCTTTTCTACTCTCTCTAGCTTAAAATACTTATTAATTTTTTTCTAGCAAAACGTAAAAACTCTGAAGACTGAAAAGGGGATGGCTTTTACCAATAGGGGGTAATATTTACACAGCTTTTCCACTAATTTTTTCCACCCTATAGAGAAAGGTCGTGAAACATGTTTCCCCATGTAATAGATATAATAAATCGACATCTGGGCGTAACTGTAACTAATGTGGCCGATTGGTTGGTGGCGTGTGTCACGGTGATGATATTGTTAATTTATAGGGCGGTCGAGGATAATCGTATAGGGTTTATGGAAAGTGCGCAATTTCTATGGTGTCTATTCAGTCGCTTGTGTATCTACTCCCGAGCATAGAAGTGTGAAATTACCTTCGACGCGGGTCAGCCGAACCAGAAGTATCTGAATCGAAAGAGAAGTGAGTGTTCATCTCACGGTTCATGGATTATACTGAAGATATGGACCTTTAGAATTCACCTGAATATAAGTATTATGTATATTATTGTAGGTCAAGAGAGATTTGTTCCCTTCATGACATTTGTCAGATAGGAAATTATTTTTTGAAACACACGGAAAATAAATTATAGTTCAAACAGAAAAGGCTGCGCCTAGTCCTCAAAAATTGCAGAAAATGGAAAAGGGAATGGACTAGTCCCGAGATTTCGGGATGAGACACTTTGAACAGGAAAATACTGAAAAATCAAATTAACGAAACAAAACAATATTTAAAAAAAAGTAATTTTTGGTTTTGAAAGAGCAAACTGTATCTCTGACTCATGGATTTTCATATCTTTGAATTAGCTATATGTCACTACGAGAGTTTCAAATGTCATAAAAAACTGAAAAGTCAACTGGAATTGTTTGTTTAGTATAAGACATACGTTCTTTAAGGACAGAATGTTTTGTTTTCTATATCATAACACTGTTCTATATTTGTTACATAACAGTTCTAGAATTTTTATAGAATTGTTCCGCAATTATTACATAACATGCGTGACAAAGTTCTAAATTTGTTGCAGAATTGTTACAGGACGTGCTTAGAGTTCTAGCATTGTTCTAGAATTGTTACAGAATGTGTGTATAACCGAGTTCTAGAATTGTTTCAGAATTTTCACAGAACGTGTGTCACAGTGTTCTAGATCTGTTGCAGAATTGTTACAAAGTTTGGAGGATGACACAGTTCTTCACTGGTTACTAACCTATTACTAACCTGTTCTAGAACATGTTGACTTGTGTTCTAGAACAGTTACGAACTGCTCTGTAACCATGTTTGCTGGTTAACGATATTCGTGATCAGATCAAGGATAAATAACATTGGTTGAGCTGTACATTTTTTCCGTGCAGATTGAAAAAGAGTAATACAAATTAATATTGAAAAAGGCTCATCATTGTTCAGTGTTTTCATGAAAGAAAAATATTAAAAAAGAATAGAGAGAATTATGAAACTATGATGGCAGATATCCAATAATACCGAAAACGTTACTTAGCATTTAAAAAACATTTTTAGCCTTAATTAATCAACACTTGTTTGGTTGTCTTTCCTGAATGAAGTCTCTCTAGGTACAAATAATATCTCCCCTAGTTGGATTGGAAACATCTATAATGGTATGGATAATGAAGTTTGTGGCGCATAATAAGGGACGTCAGTTTCACTTTTAGCCATTTGACCGAAGTTTAAGTAGACTCCCACGTTTGGTATGATGACCCATTGTCAATTATTCTAAGGGTGCTATTGGGGTTGATGCATTATTTTTACACCGGCACGTGTTCCAGAGTCTATCTATTATTCGTTTCTTAACTGCACTCAACACATGATACCTTTGGGAAATATGAGATACATATACAAAAGTGTATTTGAATACGTGTTGAAATGGCAGAGGTGAAAAGAGATTCAAAGGCAAAATGATTCGAGACTCTAGAATTAAGTTCTTTTTATTTTTTAGTATCTCGTTTTCTCAGACATGTATAATTAAATAATAAAAGATCTTTTCTGTTTTTCTCCACTGGCCTAAATTCTTTATTAATCCAAATTTATACAAAGGCTATCTAATGTTTTCATCCAAAGTCAGTGGAACTTATCAGCAAAAACCATATTAAAATCTATCGATCAATTGAAAATACAATGATAGTTTTAATATAGATAATAATATAGATTAGATAGTTGAAAATGCTTTCCCAACCGTGATTTTTGTTGTGGTTTAAATTAAATAATGAACTTGAGCCAACATGGTGGAACAAAACATTTTTAACCATCTAATCTATTAAGTTATTTTAAAAGTTTTTAACCCAAATGCACTTTAAATATATTATTATTATTAAATATTAAAAACATGCTTTCATTTTAGATTGATCTGCTGATTTTATTGTAATTGTCTGATTAGTAAAGTCAATCTATTGATCTATTCAATTCAAAACCTCACAGTTGACAATTGACCCATTCTCTAGAGAATATTTTTCTAGAGAATAGCTAAATTACATATTAAATTTTGAACAATTTCAAATTAAAATGGCTCAACTATTAAGGTTTTCAATTTGAAGATGTATAATTTGGAACCATTTGAACTTAAAACCATTTAATTTATAATATTTAAAATAAAACTTGTTCAATTTCACACACTACTTCAAATCCGTGTAATTTTGGAAGTTCTAATCTTATATTATTCAGATTTTTAAATTCTTCACCTATTGAGGCCTTCATTTCAAATAATTTTTTTGTTCAGTTTCAAAGTTTCAATCTGTCATTGTTTCATTTTATGTTGCAATCTAAATTTTTTATTAAATAATTAAGATTAATTAATATAATTTTTATTCCGTTTACCCAAAATTGAATTTAAAAAGTCTACTGAACGCAAGTTAAGTCTTGTATCCTCGCAATATCAAGTTTCAAATAAGTAAGGATCAAAGAGGCTGAAATGAAAATTTATGACCCCAGAATACAAACCGTGCATACTGTATACCCTCAATATCTTCAATCCTGACTCGTCCCCTTTTCGAGGGTTCGATTAAAAATATTTTGACTTTGTAAATTATTAGCGGCTCTTGGCATTGGTTCCAGTTATCATACCACTTACTTTTTAGTATAACTTTTACGAACCATTAACTTTTTATCTCCATTCGGGGTTTTTCAGTTAGCCAATTAGACACTTGAGTAGGTGAAGTTTAATTATGTATACAGTTTTTCATGATGCGGTTTAGTCAGACGAAATTCAATAATAACATTACAAAATTACAAAATAGCGTTTGAATTTAGATAATTTAAAACTGAAAACGTTTGCGAAATACTCAAAGTGATGTATCAAATTTTTTTTACCACTTTAAAAAAAATTAAAATTTTTTATAATTTTTATAAGACCTTTATAATTATTAGGTAAATAATGTTTTTGAATCTTTTTAAATACCTTGAAAGTTTCAAAAATCCTTTGAAATCTTCCAAAATAATTGTTTGAATTAAATTTTCTGAGGTCGTTTGAAATTCATATGAATCTATTGAAATATTTCTAAATCTTTTAAGGATTATCAAGATAAATTGTAATGTTCTGAATTCTGATGTCATCATATGAAAATTTTATACCTTCTGCGAAATCTAGTGAAATTTCTGTGACATTTAAAATTATTCTAATCCGTTAAGCGTTAATAATCTTAGGAAATATTTTGAAATTGATACACTGACTTTTGAAGGTTTTCAATATCTTCTGAATTCTTCTTGAAATATTGTATTCAAATATTTTTTATTCTTTTAAAATCCTTGGAAACAGTTTACAATATTTTTAATATATTAAAATACTAAAAATACTTTAAAGTTATTCAGATTTTTTCCAATATTCCCAAAAATTTGGGAAATGATTAAAGTTAAAATCAGAAAATTCGAATAGTGAAAATAAAGGAAAATGGGCAAGAGTTATAGATTGAACACTTTTTAAACTAAGGCTGTTTGAAGTTGAATGTTGTGTGATTTTTAGACATTCTAGTTTGAAATTTATAAATTAAAATTTCCTCTAATTTTTTCATTAAAAAGCTTTCAGATTTTGTAGGTCTAAAAATTATATTAATTTCTGGTTCACAAATTAAATTAATATATTATTCTGCGAATTATTGTATTCCCTATAGATTAGTTTTTCAAACCGACTTAATCTTCATGACATTTTATTGTTAAAGAAATTGCAGTAATAAGAATATCCTGTTGGTGCAAACATCGTATTTGCATATGAAATCTTTTCCATGGAATATTTCTTGCGTAGGAAACTGATGCGTGGAAATAATGCACAACTATCCAATCTATAGTAAATTTATTCTTTATAAATTCGTTGCGAAAGAATCATGAATTGAGGATGATCCTTACATTACTGATGATATGAAGAAAGAGAAATAGAAAACGTCATGTGATAAACTATTATTATAAAAATTAGTCAAAGATGGCATGCGTCTACCGCCTACAAGTAAGGGTTTCGTAGCATTTAATATTTCAAATATACTTTTTATATTAGAACCATGAGGCCCAAAACTTCAAGTCCGAAAACTACAAGACTCAAAAATATAGGACCCAAACTTGAGGCCCAAAATAACGTCCCAAATAAATTTGAAACTACAAGTTCTAAGTTGTCAGGTCGAAAACCATAAGGTCCAAAATATAAGACCCAATATTTTAAGGTTCAAAACTACGAGACCCAAAAATATAAGACCCAAAAATATAAGACCCAAAAATATAAGACCCAAAATCATAAGGCCCACGCTACAATTTCCAGAATATAAGGCCCAAAATATTGATAATTTTTAATTAGAGACTGAACTTATTTGTTTCTAAATATTTTTGATAGAAGGAAAATTTTAATTGTACATGATTTTTTGATATTGGGAAATAATTATTTTTTTAATATTTTGCTACCACGCCACAATTTGTAAATTTTTTCACATTTTTAAAGAGATGAGAACAATTAAATTATGGACAAATCTTAGAATACCGGTAAAAATAATATTGTCGGTATCGATGACAAAAAATTACCAGTACTGATAATAAGATTTCTAGGGAAATTAAAAATGATTTAGGTTTCATTTTGAAAGATTAATTTTTTATTTGAAAGATTTCGAAATATGTCGAAAAATAATATGGAAGATTTGAGGACAATTTGTTTAACTTTGAAGGATTTAAAAAAAGTCTAGGAAAACTGAAATATTAAAAAAAATATTTAGATGTTTTTAAAAGATTCAAACTATATGTAGATTTTGGAAAAAGAAACTTTTTACCAATTTTGAAAGGTTTCGAAAGAAAAAAAATTATTTATATAACTCAAAAAAAGTGATAATACTTATTTCTTTGATCTCAGATTTCATAATATAATTTTAGTTCGAATTTAAGTGTGTAAAAGCATTGAGCAAGTAATTAGTTATTCGAAATTTTTATTTTGTATTTAAAACAGGGTTTCTACAGAATGTGGAAACCTGGAAAATTCGGAAATTATGATAAAGAACCTGGAAAACCTGGAAAAGTTCTAGAGTGTTTAAAAGCAGCCTGAACATTTTTAATGTAATTTCTTTTTGAAATTTTATTAACTATTTTAGTACTTTTCTGCCTATTTTACAAATTCAGATTTATATAGGAATTGATTAAATTATGTTCTAACGATTTGAATAAACGCGGTAAGCTGATACATTTTTACTATTAAATATTAATATTTTTTTATTTCTAAATTTAAAAACTTTGTTTAGAATGAAATAATATTTGAAATAGCACGAAAGTTACTAAAATTTTGATTCTAATAAGCATATGTTGAAAACAAAATGCCAATTTGATAAAATCTAAAGATATTACACAAAGACTTCAAATTTCATTGTTTTCGAAAAATTGGAATAACTCTGGAAATAATAAACATTTTTATAGTTTTTTGCTTAATTTTTAAGTGTAGGCATTTATTTAGCAGAAATTTCAGTTCTCTGAGATCTCATTTTCCCAACAAAAACAATAGATTGTAACTAAAAATATAGTATTTTTTCATGGATCGCTAAATTTTTCCCAGAAAATCACTAAATTGTTACGAACGATCTAGTGTTTTTTAGAAAAAATGAGATTTCGGTCAATTGAAATTTCTGCTAAATGAACACCTACCATTTTAAAGATAAGTTTCTATAGTATTCTGCTAAATTGTTAAGATATTTTCAGAATTCTTTTCTAGATTTTACCCTAGGGTCGAACTTGGTGCAAAAAAGTCGCAGAATTTGAAATAATGATTGTACTTACCACACAATTAAAAACAAATTTAAAATCAGCAATATTTTAATGAAAATTATTTAAATTTATTAAAATATAATAAATAATGATCTAAAAATATCTTAATAATTTAGTAAAATACTGTGGAAGCTTACCTTTAAAATTTTTAAATGAGCTCAAGAACTTTAAACAATGTTACTTATTTCCAGAGTTATACCAATTTTTCAGTTTGACGTTTTTTGCAATATATTTTTATAAAATTGATATTTTGCCTTCCATTTTGGCATATTAGGCGCAGTATTTTACTAAATTTCGCGTTATCATAAGGAAAACATGTTTAGGTTAATATTATAAAACTTAAAGCATTTTAGCAATAGCTCAAAGAACATGCGTGTGGATAAATTCTTCCGGTAGCGTACAAGAACTTTCCTGGAAATTATATTACAAACAGTACAATGCCTTGCAATTGATTTAAGTTCATATTTTGAATAGAATCTTTTATAAAGTTGTCCTGGAAATTTTTCAAAATTTGACCTGTATAACCTGGAAATGTCCTGGAATTTTGAATATCCAATTTCTGTAACGATTCTAAAAAATTTTGTTTTCCCTCAAAACAAGTTGGATGATGATGATCATTATTATTATGCTATTAAGCGAAATCCCTTTCAGAGTAAGCGTATCTCACTCGGTTCTAGCGTCGTCATACTGCGGAGGATCTAGGAATTCATATGAGAAATGTGCGAAAGGGAAATTTGGGAAGAGGTATACATTTTAGTTCAATCTAGAACTCCCGTGTTGCTTATTTAAGAAACACCGCTCCGATACAGGTCGCTGATCAATCTCACTAGCAATCACACCAGGGGAAGAGCTTTACAAAGTCATCATATTTCATAGATCACACAAAAATACCTAAACTGAATGATAATCCCTACTTTCCTGTCCTGAATGATGATGGTATTAATAAAAAAAATGGTTTATTATTGTTGCAGAGACATTTGGATAAAGGAAGTGATCTTGCGGAGGCAGCAAGTGCCAGTGGTCTACGGGAGCTTGCAAGATCCTTGAAGCATCACCTCCGTGGATTCGGTTCCCGATTGGAGGATAGAAGAGAATACCTTGAGGACACTTCGAGATGCTGTTTGCTCCAGGATCGGGCGTACGAATGGGCCCAGGAGGCGAGATTAGCTGGAGAACGTCGGGCTCAACAGTTCCTCATGGCCAGACCTCCCCTTCCTCCAGAACATTTCACGGAGATGATGGCCCTGGCGGAAAAACTGGGCAACGAGATCCTCCTGGAGCAGTGTCGAATTGCCAGAAACAAGTGCACCGAAGCCTTGGAACTTGCGAGGACCTGTTCTGCTCCTGGAAGTCCAGCGAGAAGAAGATCCTATGGCACCTCGGATTCTGCCAACTCTTGGGATGATTCCCTGAACAAACGTGAGATATTCGTCTCTACTACTCTAGCTCAGGGAAAATCAGGGAAAAGTCAAGGATTTTGAAAATAAATCTTGCAAAGCCAGGGAATTTCTATAAGAAGCACTTTAAATCAGTGTTTAGGACTTTAGGATAATAAATTTCTAATTTTTAAATTTACATTTTAAATTGTTTCATTCTGTTTATAGAAGATTATATGTTAAAAATGTGACAAGATTGAAATTCTGCTCTTTGAATATCAATGGTATCAATATCAATATGTCAAAACGTAACGAAAAGAAATAGCATATTACGTGGCAAGGGGCGAAACCGAGCAAATGCAAACGAGCATGAAGTAAGTTGGTTCCACTAGGGGGCGTAGCCCCCGAATACAGCCAACATGCGAGTTAGCGTTCGCGAGGTTTCAGCCCCATGCCGCATATGCTATTTTTCACAAAAAGAACATCGAAAATGGCGGCTTTCGTTGCCTACAAAGCGGGTACGAAACCACTTTACAAACCCTAGAGTTTACAAACCTCTTATTACAAATCCGCTCACCTGCATACCCCCACATTCGTCCCGCTTCGCAGACTACGAAAGCCGCCATTTTGGATGTTCGTATTGTGAAAACAAAATATTCGGTATTTTTTGGATAACTTAACGTAACGAAACGAAAGTTTCGGATGTGTCCCTGCTTTTTTGTTAAAAATTCATATTTTGGTGTTGAAAATTGAACTCTTTAAAAAATATTTCTGTTCAGTTTAAAAATTCATATCTTTTGATAGAAATTTCATATTTTTGTTGAAAAAAAACTGTTTGGTTGAAAATTAATCTTCTTTGGTTGAACATTCGTTTTTTTTGTTGTTGAAAATTGATTTTTTCAACTAAAAGTTTAACTATTTCAGATAAAGATTCATCATTGTACTTACAAGTTAATCTCCTTTATTGAAAGTTTTACTTCTTTGTTGAAAACTCATTTTTGTAAATTAATTTTTTAAACTGAAAATGTAACTATTCCATTTTTTATTCAAAATTTATTTTTTTGTATTGAAAATTAAGCTCCTTGAGTAAAAATTTGGTTAAAAATTGATCTGTTTTAGACAGTTTGTCTTTTGGCAGAAAACTTGGTTGAAATGTCTTCTTTTTTGGTTAACAATGTAACTGTTTGATTAAAAATGATCCTTTTTGTTGTAAATTCATATTTTCGTGTAGAAAATTCAACTGTTTTTAAGAAAATTGGTCTTTTGTCTTAAAAATTTAACAATTTGGATGAACTTTTTTTCCATTTTTGATTGAAAAACCTTTGTTGAAAATTCGTCTTTTTGGTAGAAAGATAATATTTGCGGGTTAAAAATTCAACTGTTTTGTAGAAAATTGGTCTTTTTGGTTGAAGAATGAATTTTTAAAAATTCACATATTCGGTTGAAAATTCGAATGTTTTGTTGAAATTTTTTTTTTTTTTTAATATCAAACATGATATTTTTTGTTGAAAATCCAACGTTTTGAGTTGGCAATTCAATTGTTTTTGGTTTAGGTTGATCTTTTTTTGTTTTAAAATACGACTATTTTGTTAAACATTCATCTTTGTAGGTAGAAAATTGCAGTAGTTGGTTAAAAATTGAACTGTTTTGTTAAAAAATTATTTATTTTGTTAAAAATTGATTTATTTTGTTAAAAATTCAAAAAGTAATATTTTTTTTGTCGAAAATCCAATTTTCTTCTGAAAAATTCGAATATTTAGCTGAAAATGCAACATTTTTAGGTTGAAGTTTAATCTTTTTTGTTTTAAAGTTTATGTTTTTAGGTTAAAAATTCAACTATTTGGTTGAAAATTTAATTATTTTATTAAAAAGTCATATTTTTTGTTTGAAAATTCAACAGTTTTGTTGAAAATTCGTCTTTTTGGATTTAAACTTTATCTTTTATGATAGAAATGTCATCTTTTTTGTTGAATATTAATGGTCAGGGAAAAATGAGGAAAAGTCAGGTAATTTTGAAAATGAAGTTTTTTTGGCCACCCTGATTTTATAACTAAACGATTTTTGAATCTACAGGTACCTCATGGGATGACAGCGATAGTGGCGCTTCGTATGCTGGTCCCATGGAAAGTATTGGATCCGGAAGTGGTGGTAGGCCAGTTCTTGATAACATTGCAGAACTTCGGGAGAGTGCAGAACAACTTTTAGACTGTTCTCCACCAAGAACCCCACCTCGAAGTCCAGCACCCAGAAGGCTGGCAAAACCACCAGTCAACTCCCACCTTCACAGAGCACCCAGTATTGCTCCTGGAATGAAGGCTAAAAAGTAAGATCAGACAGACTTACCCTCTTTTTCCCCTTTTTAAAGAACTTCTCTTTTTCCCCCTGTTTTCTAGAAACTTCCCCCTTTTCCCGTTTTTCGCTTAAATGCAAACTGAATTAATAGAACCCAATAAGAAAATCCAAATATTTTTGGTTAAAAGTTCATTCTTTTTGGTTGAAAAGTCTACTATTATATTTTTTGTTCAGAATTTATCTCGTTTGGTTAAAAATTCGACTATTTGGTTGAAAATTTAATTCTTATGATGAAAAAACAAAAGTTTTGTCGAAAATTCGTCTTTTTTTTATTAAAAATTCGATTGCTTGATTAAAAGTTAAAATATTTTGTAAAAAATTAATTTTTTGGTTGAAGATTCATCATTTTAGTTAAAAATGAACTTTTTTGTTTAAAATTTTTTTTTCACGGTTGAAAATTCAATTTTTTTTTGTAAAAATTCGTCTTCTTGGTAAAAATGTCACCTTTTTGATAACAAATTTAACTTTTTGGTGTAAAATTCTTGTATTTTATGAAAAATCATCTTTTTGGTCGAAATTTAATCTTCTTCGTTAAAAATTCATCTTTTTGGATAAACATTTAATTACTTGATTAAATGTTGAACTACTTTATAAAAAAAATCATGTTTTTGGTTGAAGATTCATAATTTTAATGGAAAATTAACTTTTTCGTTGAAAACTCATATTTTTGGTTTGAAAATTGAATTGGTTTGTAGAAAATTCATCTTCTTGGTTTTAAAATTAATTTATTTGAGTAAAAATGTCCTCTTTTTTGGTGAAACTTGAAAGAAATTTTCTCTTTATCCCGTTTGTTCGCTTAAATGCAAACTGAGTTAATAGAACCCAATAAGAAAATCCAAATATTTTTGATTAAAAGTTAATTCTTTTTGGTTGAAAAGTCTACTATTATATTTTTTATTCAGAATTCATTTTTTTGTTGTTAAAAATTCTACTATTTGATTGAAAATGTAATTCTTTTGTTGGAAAAATCAAAGTTTTGTTGAAAATTCGTCTTTCTCACTCAAAAATCGATTACTTGATTATAATTTCAAATACTTTGTAACAAAATTAACTTTTTTGGTTGAAGATTCATCATTTTAGTCGAAAATAAACTTTTTTGTTGAAAATTCATATTTTTTGGTTGAAAAATCAATAACTTTGTAGAAAATTCGACTTTTTGGTTTTAAAATTAATTTCTTTTGGTAAAAATGTCATCTTTGTTGGTGAAAAATGCAATTGTTTGGTTGAAAATTCTACTTTTTGTTTAAAAATTGTCTTTTTGGTGAAAATGTAATCTTCTTGATTGATAATTCATCTTTTAGTTAAGAATTCAACTATTTTTGTAGAAAATTCAACTGTTTTGTTGAAAATTCGATTACTTGAATAAAAGTTTAACTACTTTGTAAAAAGTTAATTTTTTTTGGTTGAAGATTGCTCATTTTAGTATTTTGTTGAAAATTTGTCCTTTTGTATAGAAAATTAATCTTCTTTGATAAAAATTCATCTTTTTTGCTGAGGATTCAACTATTTTGCTGAAAAATTCTTTTTTTGTTTTTGAATTCAGTTGATTGAAAGTTAGTTTTCTTTTGTTGAGAATTAATTTTTTAAACTGAAAATGAAATTATTCCATTTTTTGTTTAAAAACTAATCTTTTTTATTTGACAATTCAACTATTCAGTTTAAAATGCATCATTTTGGGTTTTAAAGCTATTTGATCAAAAATCCAACTATTTTGTTGAAAATATAATTATTTGGTTGAAATTAATCTTTTTTGTAGAAAAGTTATTTTCCTTGGTTGAAAATTAACTTTTTTCTTAAAAATTCAATTTTTCGGGTTGAAAATTCATCGCTTTTAAAAAAATTAGTTTTTTTTTTTCGACGAAAATTCAACTATTTTGGTTTTGAATTCGCCTTTGTAGATTGGAAATTCATCTTTTCTGGTAAAAATGTCATCTTTTTTGGTTAAGATTAACTTTTTTTGATAATTCATCTTTATTTTAAAGTAATTAGTCTTGGCTTGAAAATTCAACTATTTTCTTGACACTGCAATATATTTTGACCTGAAAGCTTGGGAATTTAAAGCGTTTCATATTAAATTCAACATGGTACCTACATTATTTTACTCAAAAGAATGTATCCCCTATAATCCTATATTCCTGTTTGGGGAGAATTTTTGACTGTAAAGTCTGTGATCGTGAAAATATCTCCATAAATTATTTTTTATCTAACGGATGAAGCTGGAATGTTTTACTTCTGTAAACAGAACCTTGAAAGATTTTGTTCTGGAACTCACAACCACAGTGAAGTAACTTTTAAGTCCTTAGACCGTTATGCAATTTACAACTCTAATGAAATGCTTCTTCTTGCAGAACAATACTGCTCATAATGAGGGAAATGATACAGACTGAACGCGACTACGTCAAGTCCCTTGAATACATAATAGAGGTAATTCTAGTCTTGTACTCTTGAGCCCGGACTTTAGTGCCAGGCATTGACTTGACTATTAGCTTAGAGACGATAATCTATATCTATAATGGTGTTTTGCTCTTTCAGAATTATATACCAGAACTGGTCCGCGAGGACATTCCTCAGTCCTTAAGAGGCCAAAGAAATGTTATTTTTGGCAACGTAGAAAAAATCTACGAGTTTCATAGTCAACACTTCCTGCGGGAACTGGAACAATGTGAACAGTCGCCAATGATGGTTGGACAGTGTTTCATCCGTCATGTAAGTCGAAAAATGAGCATTCCTATTCACTTATTAAATTAGCATGGCGCCATTTTCGATTAATATCTCGAAACTGTCTCGGAACTATTGTTCGTTTAAAAAAAGAGTGTGAAAACTGCAGTTTTATGAGAAATTTATGATTATCTAAATAATATATTCAATAATAATAATAATCATCAATGGAACAAAGGTGCCCAGCACTTTGACATAAAATGAAAACAAATTCTCAACATTTCCGGTAAAATTTAAACTAATTTTTTATTTAAAAAAGTAAATTTTAAGGGAAAATTGGCGAAGATTTCAAAACATTACAAATTATATCTTAAAGGTTCGAAAAATAATATGGACGATTTTAAAGTCAAATGTCAATTAGCAAGATTCGATCGAGATTTAGAGAAATTTAGAAAAATAAATTTTAAGAGAAAATTGACAAAGATTTCAAAACGTTTTTAATTATTTCCTAAAATTTCAAAAAGCATATAAACGATTCTAAGGCAAAACATTTCATTTAGCAATATTACAAAGTTTTATAATTTTAATTTTTAAAATAAATTTAATTTTAGTTAATTTAAAAGTTGAAAACATTTCAAAAAAGATTTAAAACACACATGTTTTTGAATTTTTGTTTGAAAAATGAATCTGAAGAGAATATTTTTAAATATTTCAAAACCTTCCAAAAGATTTCCAAAATTGTCGAAAAAGAAACTGAAAGATTTTAAATCAATTTTAAGAATAATTCGAGTAAGTTAAAAAGATATTTAGGAATTTTAGAAGTTTTCAAGATATAACCGATATTTTAAAGCTTTCAAAGATTTCCGAAAATTTATCAATTTTTTTTAACTTTTTCCAATCGTCAGAAAGTCCTAAATACCTTTTAAACTGACTCAAAATTTGTCTAAAATTTTCTTTATACTTTTTCGAAATATCTGAAATCTTCAAAAATCTTTTTGAATTATCTCCAGAAACCTAAGAAAATTTTATTTATAAAACTTTAAAGCGAATCAACAAAGAAAGTTCAAAAATAAATAGCTATTTGAAATTTTTATTTTGTAATAAATATTATTTTTCCCTTTAAATTATAATTTGTCTATATATATTTTATACTTTTTTGACTGAATAATTTGTTTTGGTTGAGAATTCAACAGTTTTGCTGAAAATTCGTCTTCTTGGATAAATTCAACTCTTTTTTTATTTAAAATTAAAGTTGTTCTTATTATTTCGAATTTATATTTTTTAGTTAAAAATTTAAATACTAGGTTAAAAGTCAAACGACTTTGTAAAAAATGCAATTGTTTGGTTGATAATTCGTCATCTTAGTTCAAAATTCATTTTTTTAATTCAGGATTCAACTATTTTGTTGAAAATTAGTATGTCATGTATTCAGCTGTTTTAAATAAGAAATTAATATCTTTTTGGATTAAAATATCAACTATTACATTTTTCGTTGAGAATAAATCTTTTTTGGTTGAAAATTCAACTACTTGTTTAAAAGTTAAACTACTTTATTCAAAACTCATTTTTTCTGGTTGAAAATTCAATATTTTGTTGAACATTCCTCTTTTTTCGTACAAAATTAATCTTCTTGGTAAAAAATGAATGTATTTGGTGGAAAAGTAACTTTTCTTTTGGAAATCCATATTTTCGAGTTAAGAAACTATACTGTTTTGTAGAAAATTCATTTTTTTTCGAAAAATATTTAATAATTTTTGGTTAAAAAATTCAACTGGTTGAAAATTATTCCTTTTTGGTTGAGGATTCAACTATTTTATTATAAATTTGTCTTTTTTGGATGAATTTAACTGTTTTTTATTTAAAATGAAAACTTTTTTGGATGGAAGTATCAAATATTACATTTTTTTTTCGAGGATTAATTTTTCTTGCTTGAAAATTTAACTATTTGTTTGAAGATTAACTTTTTTGTTGAAATTTTGATTCGACATATCTGAAATGTTCAAAAATCTTCTAATATTAAGATGATTTGAAAAGATACCAAAATATTGTTCACTTTTTTAAACAAAATCTAGATTCTTAAAGTTTCAAATCAAAGCTTTAGAAACTTGTACAGCATTTTAAAAGGCTTCAAGAGTATGAACAAATTTTCTTAAAATTCCTGGGAAAATTTTACCTAATTTTTTGTTTTGAAAAATTAAGTTTTAAACAAAATGTAAAAATATTTCGAAACGTTTCAAAAGATTTCTAAAAATGTCGGAAATATGAATTTTCGAAATTTAAAGAAAAACTCGAGTCAGTCTAAAAGATATTTAGGAGTTTGAGAGGTTTCGAAGAGATTACAAATATTTTAAAACTTGGAAAGATTTCCGAAATTTATAAAATATTTTTAGATTTCTTAAAAACTTTTAAAAGTCCTCAATATATTAATTTTAAACTGAATCGAATTTTCCGTTAATATTTTCTAAATTCTTGTAAAATGAACAAATTTTCCTAAACATTTTCTGGATTCTTTTTCCTCACACCTGGAATCTTAAAAAATCTTTATGAATTTTGTGAAGAATCTCAGGAAAATCATATATAAATATATATATATATATATATAGTGCTAGTCAACGTTACAATTGACCTATGACTTGGGTACGTACTTGAACGTAGTATTTTTCGCTCTATCGATTGCAGATGTGAAAAGGGGGTTTCCATTTTTAAAAATACAAACAAATTTGACCTTCAAAAAGCCATTAAGGTCAAATTCAAGGTCAAAATTTAGGTCACCATTGAATTCCCCTTTGAAATTTACTTCAAGAATGACCTTCACTTTTTTGAAAAATATTTTACCTAAGGAAATATTCAACCGTCCCGGAATTTTTTAGACACCTATAATCGCATACATTATTATTTCGAAATTTCCTGAATTTCCTAATTATAATAGACAATTTGGTAATGAGACATAATTCTGAGTACAGATACAGCTGTAAAAACTCATGTGTAAAATTATAATCGTTGAACCTGCAAATGGTTAGATATTCATTCAATGCAAGAGGTTATGAAAAAATTATAATTATTATTAAACTTTTTTTGCAGAATGTTCTCATCTGATGATGTTTGGATATTTTTTATATCCAATTGAAAAATTATGGTAGTGCTACCTTCAAAGGACAATTTTCACTCTCATTTTTTCTATTTCTGCATTTTAAATATAATAGGCTTCTTTTTGCTTAAAAGTTGGGTGAAAAAAATATCATGAAAATGTGTTCAGTAAAAGATGTTGAATCTTTTTTCAGTAACCAGTTGATCGCAGGTTGTAATTCAATGATGCTAGAATGATTTAAGAAAGAAAATCCTAAAATTGAAAAAAAAAATTCAGGACTAACATTTTTTATTGGCAAAGTTTTTTTCAGAGTACTTTCACGAAAAAATCAATAAGTATCCAATAAATACCATCTAACTTCAAATATTTTTCGGTTAAAGTTGGTTAAGGCTTTCTATAACGAAAGTCTGGAAAAGATAATTTTCATTCTGATTTAAAAAACGAGAATTTGAAGAAAAAAATCACTGTTCAAATTTTGAATTATAATTATTTCGCTAAAATGTAAAAACTTATAGAAATTGGAATATAAATTTTAACAAGATTAGTCAGTACATCTTTTATTTTAAAGGTAACGCTAATAAAATGTAAATATCTGATAAGGACAAGCTTGAAGCCTATACTCTACGAGATAACGACTACAGGCTATGTATTATATAATGTAATGAATACTAGAATATTCAACAGTTACATTTTCAATAAAATTCTTTGTTAATACATAAATCAGTTTTTCCTTTAATTCTAAAAGATGAAGACTTTTTCTACTCTCCTCTTACTAATAGCTGTTATCCTCAATTCTATTGGTGAATATAATAATAGAATATGACTATAATTTTAATTACTTTTTCAGGCTTTCCGCTAATTGCAATTTGTTAGACTTTCCGATTATCTAAAACATTTACTGCGTGATTTTTCCTGGTCAATTGAAAAGAGTTCAAAACATCATGATGAATTCAAACGATTTTTAAAGGTTACAAGTGATTTTTAAATATTTTAAAAGATTTCGAAGAATTCTGCGCAATTATAATTATTTTCTAAAATTCACTGTCCTGAAGTCGAAATTATAATTATTTACAGGAATTCCCTAATCCAAGTAACAATTGCATTTGTTCCAAAAAATTTTTTGTCAATGAAAAGCAAACTAATCATAAAACCATTTTGAATCGATCGATTTGAATCAAAAAAAAAAAAAAAAGAAAAAGTCCGGTAAAATTTGGCAAAAAATTTCAAAAACGGGAGAAAATCTAAACAAACAATAAAATTAGGAATAAATTCCGCGGAAGTAAGATTGAAAGTAAAGTAATTATGAAGGGCTTTCGCCACTATCATTTTGTTGTAATATTAAAAGATTAGAATGATTAGCTTGTAAAAAAAACTACGAAAGTGTATTTATTTGATGGATTCAAACGAAATTCGTTTCAAAATTTCTATACTCATAAATTTTTGAAAACTTTTCCGATTGCCATCTTGCATTTTTTTTTTCATTTTGGACTTCTCTGATCACTGAATAATTTTAGAGTTAAAACTTTTTATCTAGAAAAGTTTTGTAATAGTTTATTTGAAAACTACAGAAATGAGTGAAGAAAATCTGTACTATTGAAATATTATCTCTTTCAAATTAAAAAAATCAGCAATTTTTTCATTTTTAGTCTTTAAAAAAAATTTATTAATTCTCAAATGTTCTCATTTTTTAGCCTAAATTTTGTAATTTCTAAAACAATTTCGCTTGAAGTAAAAAATAAACTTTTTGTTTGAAGTAAATTTTTCTTTATTTTCCCTTTTTCAAGTCGAAAAATTATTTACTTTTTAAATTTTTCCTTTTTTAATCAGAAATTTTGTTTACTCAAGATTTTTCCCACTACCATGGAGAAACGTTTAAGATTCTTTCCGTTTTTCGCCTTTTTAATAAAAAAGTCGAAAAATTGTATAATATTTAAGTTTTTCTCGTTTTAAGTGGAAAATTGTTCCAAAATAAATTTTTCCACTTTCAACTAAAAAAAAATTGAAAACTAATTTGGAAATTGGCTAATTGCTCACTTTTCAAATTATCCTCCTTTTTTAACGAAAAATTGTTTAAATTCAAAGTTACCCGTTCTAAATAAAAATTGTTAACTCTTCTACTTTTCCCCTTTCAATCTGTCAAAGTTTATAAATTTATACCATAATATATTAAAACCATATCCACATAGATCAATTTTAAACTTAGGGCATTTAGAATTCGAGAAATTGAGAAAAATCGCTAAAAATTTTTCAGCTGTTACGACTTTCACTATAATTAACTAAAATCGATTCTTGTGACCTTTATTCGCAAAAATGTGAATAACTATTGAAATGCGATCGACATAGTGAGCCCTTTTCTTGCGGTACGTTACAATTATTCAATTTTGTGCGTTCTCAATTTAATCCTCTTACCATTAAGGCTTGCAATCTAAATTTTGAATGAGAAGTTCCCAATCTTTCTGTTAAAAAATTGTTCCTTCCCATTCGAAATAAAATTATAAAATTTTCTACGCTACTAGTTGAAAATTGTCTTTTTCATAAAGCGGTAAACTTCAATCAAGAAATGTTTATCATATTCCAATTTAAAATCACTGCACTATGAAGAATGGACTCAGATTGAACAATTTTGAACTCCTGGGATCACTGGATGCTTTTTAAAGTCACACTTATTCTTATAGCAAAATTTTAAAACAGTTCATTAAAAACTACAGAAATGACCGATTTTTCAAGTTTTTAATTGATCGCCATCCTGGATTTTTTCGAAATTATAAATTTTATTCACTCATTGTTAATTATCAACGACAAAAAATTGCATTTTTGATCCAAATTGATGAAACATTCAGGACCATTGATTTGAATGAAGAGTAGTCAATGTAGACGATATGTGAATCCAAAAACGAGTTTCGTAATCTATTTAATATACTATTTTAAATTCTTAACTTTTTTGTATTTACTTAGAAAATTTAGTGATTGTACTAGATTGCTAATAAATTATATCATACCCTATCCGATCCTATCGTATCCTAGCTGATCTGGTCCTACCTTAGCCTATCCTATCTGAATGTCCGATAGTCCTATGCATGATATATACAGGACTATCCGATTTCATTTGGTACCACGCAATCTTAGCCGATTCTATCCGATTCAATCTAATAATGTGATATGCGATCCAATTATATCACATCCTTCCTATATGTTCGTATCCGATTCTATCAAGTCTTGTCTGATTATATTTGATTCTATATGATCATATGTAATCATATCCTATTCCATTCTTATTCGATCCTGTCTTATATGATCCGATTATATCTGATCCTATTGGCGGGAGGAAAGTCCGACAGGCACCTAACCGAGACTATAAGGAATTCAGCCCTACTGTCTACTTTAGGAATATACAAAGCTTTGTTTCTTGTTGCAGAATCAGGTTCACAGTTCGATTGTTTGCCTAATGGCGACCCTATCCCTGGTGTTCCTCGTTCCAGACCTTCTTTTTTTCCTGGAATATATTCTTCCGAAAGGACTACACCTCTTGCAACACCTCATTCTTCGAAAAGGACTCTTCCTCTTGTCAGATCTCATTCTTCTACCCCTTCCCCTCCTCCTGCTGAGCCCTCTCTTCGTGAAAGGTCCAGGTCACCACCTGTCATTAATTCTTCTTTATGCATGCTTAAATATAAATTTGAAGAACTTAAATATATTCGGCTCATTCCCAACACAAATCCACTCCGACGATTCGAAATTCGAAGATACACTTTTCCTCGCGATAAACCAATTGAATTAAAAGGTGGAACTTCTGGCCATCTACCTATGCCAACTGAAGAACAAACTGTATTATCAACATCCAATGGTGAGATCTTCGCGATATTTGAGAGTAATACAAGACTTCGTGGAATATACATAATGAGTGGTGCCGTTCAAAGAAGAGTTAAAGTAAATATGTACAGTGGCGAGGTTGAAGAAATGACCCGAAGAGAAGTCCAGGAAACTCCATTAGCCAGAAAATCACCAATCATAAAGAGTTTTAGAATAGTAAATGAAAAAAACAATCCGCCATAACTGATCAGATCTGCAAACCTGGACATGTTTAGAAGTTCGATTCAGAGATATTTTCGACTTGCCAATTTCTTACGCTAAAGTCCCTGGAATACTTAAACAAAAATTACGACGTGGTCCTTCTAGGCCCAATTTGTAACACTACTATTTTTCACTTTACTGTATTTTAGTAGTATTCAACTTCGTCACCATACTTCGAGATTTATTTCAGCAACACAATCTAGATCCTGATTATATTTCTAAATTGTCAGCACGCGAAACCTCTTTTGGGTCACTTTATCAAAAATAACCAACAATACATAGTTACAACAAATCTCAACACCTCAACGATAGATTCCACTTCAAAATTATATTAAATGACTCGGCTCAACCTACTATCACACAGGGGAACGTACGTAGTATGCAAAAGCATATTTTTGCTCGAAAAACGATATTGTTTATTAAGTAATACATTCCAATATATTTGGTTATAAATATTTGGTGAATTTTTCCTCTTTTAAACTAATTTATAATCGATACAAATTTAATTATACTTAATACAAATGTAAATCTAGTTAACTCAAGTGTGAATCTTGCAATTCAAATAGAGTTGCAATTTTTTGAAGTTAAAAATTCTAGTTAATTTAAACTGTATCATAGTCGATTCTTCAAATGAAAATAAATTCTAGCTAACACAAAATAAAATTTCAATTTTCTGATCTTTACATACCTCAAATCTCAATCCTATGGTGTGCCCCAAATTTATACTGCCTGCAGCTCGATTTCTATTAGAAGCGCTTGCATTCGCTTGAACATTTGGCCAGAGGAGTGGAAAACTGCAGAAAAGCGAAAATCCTGAGCACAGCCGATGACCGACAGACGAGTTCAAATTCACGAAATGAAGATACATTCGATTGCATTGTGTGTCCATGTAAGACATTTTAGATCTCGACGATTCAAGAATCACCACCCAGCAACAGCCAATTTTTTTACTTCTTTCAAAAAGCTTTAGATATCTTAAATTTTCGAAAATTCTGAATTTTCTCGTAATTGCTAATATTTAAGGATTTAAAAAATTGGAACGCAGTGTCTATGATTGCGGAATTTTCCGTAACTATAACCCCTTTTCCAGCTCGCTCTGGGATAGCATTACGGAATCTTCTGTAACTCTAACCCATTTTGCAGCTCGTTTAGATCTAACATTGCGGAAAATTCCATAACCATAGACAGTGCCTATATGGAAATAAGCTGGACAATCAGGGGGTTCAACTTGATTCTGGTGTAATGGTGGTAATTAACATCGCTGATCATTCATCAAATAAATAAGATTGGAATAACTTCCAGAAGTAATAAATTTCATCCTTCGCCATCGTTATATATTTTCCTCATTTTTTGGATATTTTTTATTTTGTAGGATAATCGTGTTAAAGGATTTTTCAAAATTTGCAATGTTTCAAATATATCCAGAATTTATTAAAAATTGAAAATTTAGTAACGTTGTTTTTCAAGATTTTTTATCTCTGTTTTTCATATTCTTACAATACAATATCCTTATACAAGCTTAGGTCGACAAGATTGATTCTCTCGGAATCACATCTGGATGAGGTATGCAGCTTTATCCTTCCATGCGGGGCTTTACAAGGATGGACAAACATTCTCTCTATCTGCTTGTGGGAACAACAATGACACCAAATGGATTGGCGACGAACCGGCGAAACGCTCACATTGAGTGAACGAATTAACTAAATGATGGCTTGTTAGACTGGTACGATGCCAGCATTATTCCTGTTCACGGAGGCAAACGGCGCGTATGCACACTTTGTGGTGCCAGAAACACCCAGAGCTTTAGCACGTTTTGCATCAGTTTTTGCGAAAGCAAGCTGTCTACCTCACGAAATTTGATTCCAGCGAAACTGCACATGGCCTAGGATCACTAACACATTTGGTGATAAAAAGTCGTGTACAGGAAGCGGAATTCAGCTTCTACTAAGAGAACACACTGACAATCCCCTTCATGGTAAATTCCACGGTATTATACGCAGAGAAAAGCTATCGATTGATCTGTCCAATATGTTTCACAAGTCTGCTGGATTGAGATCGGAGACTGAGGAATTTCTTTTTACATGTCAAGACGGCGTTATAGATACCTTAGTCTACCACGAGCGCGTCATGAATGTACCTGTAGGTGATACCAACTGCCGAGCGTGTAAACAGGAGCTAGAAACAGTTGGACATGTTCTCAGTGTATGCTCAAAGTATGCACGCTACTGGTACATAGAGAGAAACAATGCAGCTCTAAGTGTTATATTACGATCTTAGGTACTTCTATGGTGTTGATCTATTGCCCGTCTGCCATATGTCCAGGGTAAACTTGAGTACGTTGTGGTGAATGATCAATGTAAGATCTTTTGGAATTTCTCATTCTCCATCACTCAATGTATCAGTGCTACAAAGCCTAATATTGGCCTCCAAGATCTGAAGACAAAGATCATTTACGTGATTGAATTCTCGGCACAAGCCGATGGTAATATCACGGCAAAGGAGAAAGAAAAACGGTCGAAATATCAAGCACTTCTCTTCGAGCTGAGCAGCCTGTACCAAGGCTACAAAGTTCATCTTGTGGTTCTCATAATCGACTGTCTTGTATAAAAGCTTCATTTCTCAGCCAACTCAACAATATTCCGGCTTGTCAGCGTCAGGATCATTCTATCGCGAACCGGATTCAAAAGGCTGTTCTTCTGGGGTCACTTCATCTGGTTCGTCAACACTATTCCGCGGAACATTCTACACAGATTGATACCTGTAAAAAAGTATTCAGAGGTTAAACCTTCATCTCCAACTGTGCCATCTGCCGCGTAAGCTCATTCGTGGCTAGAGACCGGACTCCGAGGAAAAGTGTTGTACGAAGTCTCTTGCATGAATTCCCCGCTCTTGCTTACCTTCTGGGATAGAAGAAGCAGAAGTGGATCACATACACGTTCCAGTTGTATCGGGATTCGTTGCTTTGAGGAATCTTGATCGTAGCTCCCGGAGCCTACAAATTCTCATAATAAAAATAAATCTATAATTTGAGTACATTTTCAAGCTCTCCGCGAATTACAATTTGTCTGACTATCAGAATATCCAAAATATTTACATAGTAATTTTATCAGGACAATTGAAAAGAGTTATTCAAGACTTATTCAAAAGATTTCGAAGACTACTGCATAATTAAAATTATTTTCCAGAATTTTTCTTATGTGGCAAATTCTTTGTTCCAAGTAAAATAATAATTTTTTACAGTATCAATTAAAATTCTTCAGGGAAATTTTTTAAAAGTTTCCAAACTGATGGATTTTCGTAAACTATTCTGAATACTGCCTTGGAGTTTTTTAGAGTTTATACTTTGCTGATCACTGAATGATTTATAAAGTGAAACACTTTTTTTAGCGAAGTTTGTATTTTTTTAATCTTTACTTTCTCAATTTTTTGACATCCAAACAAAAAACGTCATTGGTTCTTGAATTTTTTACTTCTTGAGTCTAAAATTTGTTAATTTTTGAAGTTTTATCCCTTTCAACCTGGAAAATATTTCAAAAAAAAATGTTGCTCTATTTAAGTTGAAATTTTTTTTTAAGACTTTCCCTCTTTTTAGTCTCTAGTCTTTCTAGCCTCTCTTCCCTCTTTCAGTCACATAGTAAAACAATATCTATCCTTTTGAGCTGAAAAATTGTATAGTTTTTCAATCCTCCAGATCATTTCAGTCCCCGGCAAGTCACATTTTCAGCAAATCACATTTTTAAATATGTCGAATGAGAGATGCCGCAATATGTCTTGCCGAGGATTGATATGACTCATATCAATCGTTTGACGTAAAGTCAAAATTCAACGCCTCACTGAAAGAAGAAGAATAACATTTCTTATGATGAGAGGTTGATGTCAAGAAGAAAGATCTCTCAGGACACTAATGAATGTTTTCAATGAAACATTTAGGGTTGGCAGAACTCTAATTGCACTCCCAACCGTTCAAAATACAGTCAGTAGGTTCAATAATCTCGGCGTTGTCAGAGATCTACCTAGATCAGGCAGACCAAGGTCAGCAACAAATAAGGAGAAGTCACTAGATGTTTTGTTATCATTCACTGAAAATCCGCATAATTCCATTTAGTTACTTTATGGACACCCTATATACATATATATATATATGAAATTGTGTAGAATAATCTTAAGGAAATCTTGGAGAAACATCAACATCCAGATTTCTATTAAGTCCAAAGATCTGCTGAACTGGACGACGAGCATCGTGGAGATTTTTTCGTAGAATCCGACCTCTGGACTATCATTTGTAATGTGTATAATGCAGCGAGAGCTTTGGCGGAATCAAACCGTAAAACACAACCAACGGCTAATCATAAGACTCAAATACGAATGCATCAACTCAGGACAAAGATAGGCTTAGAAAGACAGTACGCATCCCGCATTTAGTGTGTGATTGACTACATAACATCTGGCAAGAATTTTCCACCGCAAAGTTTCGACGTTTCGCGTGCGAACACTGCGGATTTGATATCACACACTTGAAAAGTCCAAGCTGCTGACCATCGGGCAGCATATTGTTGACAGGATACGGGTACCATCTGACGCTGCGAAAAGTTTAGAGCGTAGGAAGAGGTGGGTCAAAGAAGACCAACAGTTTTTCTCTGACCCATCTTGACTCTTGCAAGATCATCCAGTTACTTTCGACCATCCCCCCAAATCAGAAGAGTACGAAGCATTTTTGAGAGAAGTCTACGAAGTCCAGCATCCACTGAAAGAAGACCCAAAGAACATTTCAAAGAGCTGTGCATTTTCCTCATAACACCAGAGGAATAATGCCCACGAATCACTAACAAGAAGGCATCAAGACTTTTTAGTGGAAGAAGTTTTCTTCAACTGACCAGCTTCTGGCTCGTATTGCCACTTCATAACAAAAGTCGGAAGAGCCTATTTCGAAGTGGTTGGTAGAAGGAAACAGAGTACTCCTGCCAAAGATGGGCAAATTAGCTGACCCGAAGAATTACAGGCCAATCACTTGTCTGAACACACTGTATAAGATCTTCACAGCTATTATGAATGATAGGATTGTTCGGACAATCGGACCTGTGTGGTAAAAAATGTACGAACAACGCGGCTCAAAGACAGGCCCAGCAGGATGCCGGGTGAACCTAATTGTCTATCAATATGTCTGCAAAGACGTAGCATCCTACCAGTGCTTCCTATCGATGGCCTGGTTTGATTACTCGAAAGCTTTTGATTCAACCTCCCATAGACTTATCATCTGTCTGTTGAAAAGCTTAGAGGTTCATCCGCACATCGTGAGGTGCATAGAGAGATTGATGCCGCTTTGGAAAACCAAATTTACTATCTCATCTGGAAAACATCGTGTGACAACTAATAACGTCACCTTTCAGACAAGTAAATTTCAGGGCGACACCATGAGCTTACTCCTGTTTCGTCTTACAGTATTGCCACTATCTCTCGCACTTCGCCATTTTGAAGGGAACTCTTTCGGCAAACTTTGAAATGGCAAGCATAAGGTCACTCATGTATTTTACATGGATGAACTTAAGATCTATGCTAAAAATAAAAAGTGATTACAGCTAGCTGTAAGGATTGTCGAGGAATACTTTCAGGAGATTAGAATGGAGTTGGGTTTAAAAAAATGCACCAAGGTTTATTTGAACCGAGGAAAACATAATAGCATCCCCGAAGAACCTGAGCTCGTCGACAGAAGCGCTATACAGCACTTTGGCGCTGGAGAGACCTACACATTCCTAGGCGTGCTACAGAGCCATATTCAGGACGTGGAATCTATAAAGGATACTCTCCGAAGCCGATATAAACGTCTCATCCGGCAGATTTGGTCTTCCGAGCTGTTGGCGAAAAAACAAAATATCTGCAGCGAACATGCTTGCCGTCTTGGTAGTATTTTATTCATTTGGAGTGGTTCCGTGGAGGAAGGACGAGCTTAAATCCCTTGATGTCGGGTCACGATAGGTTATGCACATGAACAGAAGCATGCACCGTAAGTCTTCTGTTCCGCTACTCTACATCTCACGCCGTTAAGGTGGTCGCGGAATACTGAATCTTGAATGTCTTCACAACAGAATTATTTTTAATACAGCACATATAGTCGCAAATGGACGAGACCCTCTTCTTAAAATGGCCAGGAAGCACGAAAAACTCGCCCTTAATTTCAATATCAAAAGTGAGCAAAATACATCAAATCTTATCCATCTCGAGTACATACTTCTGAAAGCCTGGATTAAGAAAGCAGAGGAGAAAAACTTCCGTGAGTAGCTCCTTGACAAGAGGATGCACAGCATCTTCCGCATAAATGTTGTGGATCAGTCGATGTCGTATGGGCTAACGTTTACTTACCTTAAAGCACCCAGATTGAAGTCGGGCACGAAGGGTTTCATTTAGACATGTCAAGACGGTGTCATTTCAACTTTAGTATACCGTCGCCACATTTTGAGCACAGCCATTTCCGATTATTGCTGTAAAGCATGTCATGCACACCCTGAACATCTAGGACACATACTACCTAATTGCCCAACTCATGCGGGAACAGCCTACATTCAAAGGCACAATGCAGCGTTAAGAATGCTTTATTACCATCTCTGTCATCCTTATGGCATTTGCCTCAAAACCGCTCCGCTGAACCCTCCTAGGGAAATAGAGTCGATTTTTGAAAATGAGAAGTGCCGCATATACTGGAACTTCATATTCTCGACCATTGTTCCTGTTGTGCGCTCAAGGCCTGCCGTAGTTCTCCTTGACTTCGAGAAACGAACCATATTCATTATCAAATTTTCGGCACCAGCTGATAATAATATGATAGCCAAGGAGAATGTAAAGAAAGAGATGTATGAAGACCTTATAAAAGAGCTGCGATGCTCATACGCGAAATGTTCTGTTAAGCCGGATCATCTTATTGAGTCCGTCACAGTTTAAACCACCTATTTCATGATCGTGAGACATGGTTACCTCTGAAATGATCACGCGATTTCCCTGAAAGCGGGTGCAGTTTTTCAGATTAGCACCCGCTTCCGGCGAAATCCCGCGGTTGTCCTTATGACAAAATTTTAACTATATGCATATAAAATAATTGAAACCAATCCTCAAAAATTCTACATTCATCATTGAGGTATAATTTTGAAACAATCACATTTTTATCGAAATTAAATCACTTATTCACTAGTAACAGGTTTTTTATTGAAACATTGATTATTATTTTACCTTGATAAATTTAGATAATTATGTGAGTTGATAGAAATCAGATTAAAATTTGATACAGTTTGATTTCAGTTTAATTTCATAGTATACGTATGCAAATATGGCATAATTTTCCTATACTGTTGCGAAATCAACCTTAGCAACAGTATGTTGTTTATACTCAACTTAGCCGATACTTAGGCTTTGAAGAAAACACAAAAATTGAATATGAAAAAAATTCCGTGAGAAATGATAATTTCACTTTGGAACAATAAATTTTGATTGGAAATAAAAGATTAAATAAAGAATCCCTGTTCAAATTCAGAATCATAGTTTTATTTCCAATGATGCTGTTCTCGATCATAAATTCTTGAAATCTTTTAAATTGTTCGGCAATGTCTTCAAATCTTTAAAAATCTTGGGAAAGCCTGTTTTTGTAACATTTGTACTGGCTTTTAAACCCTTCAAATAGACCTCTATAGTATGTTATATATAAATTTTTCAAGTAAACGACGAATTTCGGTAATCTGGCAAAGATTATGTAAATTGTGATATCAGCTTCAACGAATTTAATAAGAAATTTTCTTGCCTTATGTGCCTACAATCTCAGAGATAACGACTATATGATAAAATATGTATTATATAATCGCATGAGGAATCAGAATATTTATGAGTTATATAATACAATTTTATAATATAATTGTATGTAGGTACATCTTGAAGCTTTTCGCAAGTAACTATTTTTTAAATTAAAAATTGAACTATTCCGTTTCTGATTGAAAACTGATCTTGATCTCTTTTAGTTCCAAATTTGACTACTTAAATAAAAATGTATGTATTTTTTGAAAATTTTGTATTCATTTTTGTTTGAAAATTGACCTTTTACAGTTCAAAAGTCACTTACTTGATTGAAAAATCATACATTTTGTAGACTTATATTTTTTGGGTTGAAAATTCATCCTTCGGTAAACAATTCAAATACTTGGTTCAAAATGTTTTGTTTACATAATTTTACATAAGAGTTGAACGAATAAAAATTTCAATGCATGAACAGAAATTGTGAATAAAGTCGATCTCTTGTTAAAATTTGTGATTTGGAACAGGAAATTTCCGTGAATAAATAAATATAATTCTGACATGGATCAGATAATTTTCCACATAAGACGGGAACCTTGAAAAAAAATTAGTTCTGATTTGGAAAGAGGAAGAATGAAAAATCCCCTTTTGAAGTCAGAATTCACCACAATTTTAAATTTTCCGTTTATCAATTTTTTGAAAAGGGAGTTACTATATTTTTGAATTATAATAGAAAATGTTTTCACCGAATACAGTTCTGACTTGGAGCAGAGAATTTTTAGCATTGAACGGGAATCTAAAATAATAATTTTAATTCCGCTTTCAAGAAAAGAGAATTTGAAAAAATGCTGCTCAAATTCCAAATTATATTTTCTTCTAAAATTCGCTTGTTTGAATAAGAAATGTTTGAAATTTTTAAAAATGTTTAGAAATCTCTCGAAATCTTTAAAAATCATTGCGAATCATGCCAATCTTTTCAAAGGTCTGTTTTTCTAGAATTTGTATTAGTTTTTAAAAACTTCAACTAGGCCGTCATAGTAGACACTATATAAATTTTGCATGACAATATTTTAACGAATTAACTAAGTACATTTTTGCCTTTCAAAATTACGCTAATAGAATGTAAATATCTGATAAGGACAAGCTTGAAGCCTATACTCTACGAGATAACGACTACAGGCTATGTACTATATAATTTAATGAAGCACTAGAATATCTATTAGTTAAATTTTTAATAAAATTCTTTATTAATACATACATCAAACAGCTTTTCCCCTAATTCAAAAAGATGAAGATTTTTTCTACTTTCCTCATATCATTAGCTGTTATCCTCTATTTTATCGGTAAATATTATACTAAAATATTTCTATAATTTTATTTTCATTTTTCAGCCTTCTGCACGTTGCAATTTCTTCGACTATCCGATTATCTAAAACATTTACAGAGAAATTTTCCCCAGTCAATTAAAAAGAGTGCAAAATATCGTAATGCATTCAAACGATTTTCAAAGTTTCACAATTCTGTGTTTCAAGTAAAATAATAATTTTTTACGGAAATTCAAATATTTTTGAAATTTCCGAAAATTTTCTGGTATAGTAATTGTACTATAAAATTAAAAAAATTTCCTGAATTTTTCACAAAAAATATCGTTTGGAAAGTTTACAATTTAGTTGATTTTTTCCTGTTTCAAAACATTTAGTTAAAAATTTGTCTTTTGGGTTAAATAATTGTTGTATGACTTCCAGACGGAATAAATTTCATTCATTCTCATCGTCATATGTTTTGCCCACTTTTTAATTATTTTGTGTTGCCTAGGGTACTAAACAATGGTGTTGAACGATTTAAAATAAAATTTTAATTTTTCAAATCCATCTAGAAGTTATTAACATTTGGAAATTTATGAACGTCATTTTTTAGGATTTTTTATATTTGTATCTCTTATTCCAAATTTACAATATTCTTGGACAAGCTTACGTAGGAAAGATTGAATTTATGGAAAATAAAAAAAATATTTATATATATTTCTAAATTAAATTTGTTATCCTATAGTAGATCTTCGATTTTGTTCCTTGTTTTACCAAAAATATTTGAAGCTTTCTTAAACTGATATGAATGCACAAAAGGAATAACACCCGTTCCTACACAAACTTATTCTACACAAAATATATTGTACACGAGGTATACTGGCCATATTTTTCCTACACAAAATATTTTCGAAACAAAATATTTCATACACAGAATTTAATACTGTTTTAATTTTCCTACACAAAATTTGTTCTATACAGAATATTTCCTACACAGAATTTAATATTGTTTAATAATGTTATTTTTTTCCTACGCAAAGTATTTCCTACACAGAATATGTCCTACACAGAAATTATCCATTATTGTTTAATATACTGTTCTATTTTTCCTACATGAAATATTTCCTACGCATAATTTTTATATATTTATATTTTAAAGTAAAATTATAATCATATTATTTTGTGTAGAATCTACTTTGTGTAAAGAATATTTTAAATACTGTTTCCAATATGTAGTGTAGAATATAATTCGTATAGAATATATTTTGTGTAGAAAAAATATTGGACGTATAATATTTCTGTGTACAATATTTTGAGAATATTTTCAGGATAAAATAATTACTATTTATTTATGTGTAGGAAATATTCTGTGTAGAAAATATTTTCCTCTCGAAAAATATAACGGTAGTAAATTCTGTGTAGGAAATATTATGTGTAGGAGAAATATAACAGTATTGAACGTTACATAATTCTGTGTATGGAATATTTTGTGTAGAAAATACTTTGTGTAGGAAAAATTTTGTGTATGGAAAATATAACAGTATTAAATTCTGTGTAGAAAATATTTCATGTAGGAAAAATATGGTCAGTATACGTTGTGTACAATATATTTTCTGTCGAATAAGTTTGTGTAGGAGCAGCGTTTTCCGGCATAAAAGTTGTGTTTTTTCTAATTTTGGGGGAAAAATTGGTTGTTAAAATAATTAAAAATAAGCCTAAAAATACTAAATTAACTATTCATGTATAATTTTGAAACGCTTACATTTTCATTCAAATGAACACAATTATTTACAAGTAACAGGTGTATTATTAACATAATGATGATTATTCTACCTTGAGAAACTCAGATAATCATATAAGGAAATAGAAATCAGATTGAAAATTAATCAAATTTGATATGAGTATAGTTTCATAGTATGAGTACGCAAACTTTGCGTAATATTTCTCTAAAGTTGCGAAATCTGCCTTAGCAACAGTAATACGTCATTACTAAACTTAGCCAATATTTATTTTTTTGTTGCATGTCTTATTCTCAAAGCCAGTTATATTTGAATATTGTTAAATTCGAAATTTATTTATTCAACTGAAAATACATCGACAATTAAAGATTTTATACGAAATGATACGCTGAAAAGTAGAATTAAAATATTAATTTTTTAATTGTTTAGTAATCGAATTTGAAATTATTTGATATTGAACAGGATTGACTCAAAAATATTCAACCAATGATTGTTTCGAATTGTAATGCTAGAATTTTAAAAGTTTTTTTCATCTCTAAAAGAAGTCGAAAATTCTGTTCAATCCGATGCCTTATACGGACAATAACAAAAAATAGATCAATTTATAGTATCTTAAATTTAGTTGGTCGGGTGAATTAAAAATTGGGTAAAAAATTTATCTATTGGTGGAAACTTAAATTACTTTGTTAAAAAATAATCTTTTTATGAAGATTTATCTCTGCAGTGGAAAATTTAACCATTTTGTTGAAAATTTGTTTAGTTTTGATGAGAAAATTTTATTTGACCAGCAGATTAAACTTTTTATTTTTTGTTAAAAATTAATCTCTTTTTTAGTTGAAAATTCAACTATGTGTTTAAAACTTCACGTCATTGGTTCAAAATTCATCTTTTTTATTAAAAAATTCATCTGCTTAGTTCAAAATGATTTTTTTGATTTGAGATTCATATTTTGAGTTGCATACATAAGTTTCTTGCAGAAAAATCGTCATTTCGGCTTAAAAATTCCACAATTTGATTGGTTTTGCTTTCTTTCTTCAGTGCAAAATCTTTCTTGATTTTAATTCAAAGCTTCTGTTGAAAATTTCTTGTTTTTTTGTTGTTTGAAAATGCCAGCATTCGGCTGATTTTTTTTCTCCCGTTACTGAAAAATCTTTTTTGGTTAAAAATTCAACCTTTTTTCAATTCGTCTTTTTTGCATGAAACTTTAACTTTAAAGTTGTGTTGTTTGTTATTTTCAAGAAAATATGCTTTTCTTTAGAGTTAGGTAAGAATATTTTATAATATGTGAATGTAAATGTAAATCTGTATATGTTACAGGCAAAGTATATAATCCGGCAATATATAGAATCCCTAGGCATTATATATAATGCCCAACAGAGTCCAGGTAAAGTATGTATAGTAATGGGATATTTGGCTGTCCCTTGAGCTAGTGCTTTTGCGTGAGCAAGTAAAATACCAGGACTAATCTTTGCTTGACGAACTAAAAGAGTGGCTTCTTCAATATGGATGGAGGCCTGTCCTGTAAGATTCATGAGACAGAATGCATATTTAGAACGTACAAGACGTAGGCGAAGCTCTACACCGTTCAACAGAAATGTATCCTGATTAAAAACATCACAGTGTATATGACGAATCAAGTCAAAATTTTTCAGCACCTAAATATGCGCGACGGAGCTTAAGCCCCTTATTTTCGTCAGAAATACCTTCCATCTGCCTGGGGTTATCATTTACCTACAAAGACGCTGTAAGATGACCTGATTTCGCAGCCGGTCCATAGTTGAGTAATGTTTC
Organism: Andricus grossulariae; assembly: GCA_011634705.1. NCBI lineage: Eukaryota > Metazoa > Arthropoda > Insecta > Hymenoptera > Cynipidae > Andricus > Andricus grossulariae. The sequence goes on along the minus strand of JAABKJ010007545.1, from coordinate 110,549,288 downwards.
AATGTATGCTTTTGTAAGCGTAAGCATTATTGGGTGGTGATACTAATTTCTTATTAAAGTATACATCCACCTGATTAAACATTGAGTGTAATATATTATTAACGGGAGCTATTTGAGCAATAGAAGCTGCATTTTCCTTTGTTTTCTCTGGTGCATGTAATGCTATCTTGAGATTCGGCATAGTATGTGGTAAATCAATGTACTCATCTCCGTTGCCACGAAAGACAAATTTGATGGGCGAATCGTCAGTGAGTGACGAAATATGTCTGTAGCGAACCCACTGAGAACCTTCTATCGACGTTTGAGGTGGTGTTAGAGAAAATAGATCAAGCTCTGATTTCAAGCATTCACACGAGTGTGAGTGTAAGCAAGACATTTTCCGGAAATTATTATTATTTATTTCCGAAAATATCTAGAATGCGTGTTTTCTTTGATTTTGTACGTCTTTTTACAGTCGTTTTACGCCTAACCTTCTTTCCCTTCGTCTTCTTCTTTTTGCCTTTTGACAATCTCTTTACTTTTTTTGTCTTCCTCTTCTTCTTTCTCGAGTTGCTGTCAACTTGTCCCACGATATGCGATGAACCGAGTTCAACAATTGACTGAAGTCTCTGCCTCTTGAGCGGCGATTTATACCCTGAACCTCTCATAAGGTTTTGTACCTTCTCTATAGCACGTTTCTTTATATTCTGTTCAGATTCTCCAAGACGTGTGTTCACGCCACTTTTTAGTGGAATATTGTGTTCCAAGTCGTCAATGACATTCATGCCCGTGCGTAGCGCTTTCTTTCCGACTACGCGTGCACCACGAGTCAAAAACGGCAGAACACGACGAAAGAGACCACCGAGAAAACTGCCAATTCCGTGTCCTCTTTGGCAGGGAGATCCAATATAAATTTGTGAAAGTCCTCCTCCACCAACCTAATTCGTGTCATAATTGTCGTATAGAGTCATTTTTCGTTTGATGAAAAATACATCGCAACTAGTCCATTCGTTTAAAATGAAGTGTCACTGTGAGCGGTCCAATCTCAAATGGTATCGGAAGTTCAAGATGGTCCCTTATATCTATTTCGATGGTCCGAAAACCTGTATGTAGTAGAGGTATGTAATGAGGCGCTGAAAAAGCCGACACCTGTGTGGAGCCAAATGTATATTTTTTCGAATCAACAGACACAACTCTCAAAAGTGGTGATTTTACATCTCCAACGATGCGTGGTTCACAGATATCGCACTAGACAAAGAGTTTTTCAGGTAATTCATTTGTGAGGCTCGCTGGTTTATGTTTTATTTCAGAAGCAGGTATCCAGGAATTAAATTTATCAGAATATCCGCCTACTTGACCAAAAATGGTTTTGAGAACATTTCCGACGTGTTTAAATAACTTTCTCAACAATAAAATCGCCCTTACGCGCATCTTTATTCTTGACATCTGCCAAATCTTGTTCATGAAAAAGTCCATCAATGACTACACCAGCCAAATCTTCCAACTCGTACACAACAGGCGAATATATTCTCCACGTTATAACCCGTTGAATAACAAATAATTCCTCACTCCATCCCGATTCATATCCTTTCTCGAAGGTGCCACGCGCACGAATGATACGTACAACAGCACCAACCTTATATTTAGGGGTTTCCTTCTTATCGTTTTTGAAACAACTGCGGCTTTGACTGTAGGATCGTGTGCGACTTAAAACTTTATTTCACGAACTTGAAGAAATTTCTGAAGGCTCACGCCAACAAATTCTTTTACTTTGTCAGTTTGCAAGCAAATCGGTATGCGATTATTACTTCTCTCCAGAATACGAGTAAATGCATTTTTTACCTTTGCTGCAGACTTGTTTTCAAGTGGTTCGACCCAAGCATGCTTCCTAAATACATCGATTACGACTAAAATGTATGAATAATTATCATTGTATGTTTTTAATGGCTACAAGTCCATCAAATCTACCTCCCACAAATCATCCACATTATCAATGTTATAGTGTGCTCTTCTGAAACGTTTTCTGACTGGCCGATGAAGATTAAAACTATCTTGAGCTTTTAGCCAATTTAAAACCTCCTTACGCGACAAATTGTTTTTCGTAACGCGTACAAGTTTTTCGATGCCTCCACATGACGCCTGATGTTGCGGATGATAGTATAAATCCTTTAATATTTTCATTTTTGTAGACGAAACGATATCCAAGATTTTTTTCCAGGAGTTTTATGATTTTGTAATGTAGCGTTACCAGCACCGTTTTCTCCCCACTGTTCGCCGTAGTCTTCGTTGTCGGCTGAAAGTGCTGATGTGTAAAGATTTAAAGATTCATTTTGTGATTTATAATTTATATTGTTTCGTTTAAGTGGAGTTGACGTTTTATTTGACGAAATATTCAGAAGCCGCGTATTTCTCCACTATTGACTATTTTCCACAAGCTCTCGCGGTATGGATATTTCGCGAAGGAAACTAGCAAACTGTAGCCTCGCAGGAACTACAACTCTTTTTCTACGTCGTAATACGTCATTCATAAGATCAATAATACTTGAATTCTCCACCCGACGTCCGTCGATAAAGACTTTACCTTTTTTATCCCAATATAGTCTATCTTTTATACGTGATTTTTTAACTCGTCTAGTAATAATTCTGCCTTATTTTTGTATGATTTCGGAACCGACGTAACAATATCCTCAGCATTAACGGTTGTATCGTTCACCATATAATTCGTCTCCTCTTCCGTATTATCACTGGTTACCCACTTGTTTGTTGGCGTTGCTTTTCGCGATTCCTAAGTGAAGAAAAGAAATTCTTGCAGAACTTGTTGGTGCATCTTTCGTTTTATACGATCATCTTTCACCGGCTGTGAGTTTAAAATTTGACTTATTTCCATATCTAACCTACTAAGAGCATTGCCCGGTGTTTAGGTGGTTGGTAAAGAAAAATGTATATCTGGAACATCATTTTGCTGTTGTTGTGGAAAATGTTGAGCGATTGAGGTCTGTTGTTGGAGTTGTGATAGGTGATCACTAGGCAAATAATTGATTTGAATGGATACTTCCATCTTGGATCCGTTTTACAAATATAACCATACATCTAAAGAACGCCTTCTTTTATACATTTGCTACCATAGACACACACACACACACACGCGCGCGTAGTCTAACTAATATTGCAAAAAAGTGGAAAACGAAGTTAGCTAAAAAATTATAGCGCACAACGCAAACAGGCCAATAGGCTTATAAGCCAAGTCGCCGCGTCCGCATTAAACAGCTGCTACCATGATGATATTTGCTCAGCTCTCGTAGTACTAGTTTGCACCGCCACGCGCCTCTGGCGTCCAGGAAATGAGCTCATACCTGTTATCTCTTCTTGCTCCCGACGCGCTGCACGGAGACGTTCGTGGGCTACCCGGGAAATTGGTATAGATCCCCGGCATGGTGGAATTTCTCCTGGTTCCAGTGCGTCATCATCATCATCATCTTCAGTATTATCCGCCTTAGGCTTGTCAACAGCAACAATCAGCTCCTTTCCCTCGGAGTAGCCTGGAAATAAAAATATTCAATATTTAGATCTCCTTTTTTATTTTTTTTTCTATACCCACGTAATTTGTGTACTTAGTTATCATGATGTGTAGATTTTTTGGCACTGTTATGTTCAGTGCAACCACCGGAATTCCTAGTTGAGGGTATAGTTGCTGCTGTTGTTGTTGAACTTGTAGTGGTTGGAACCTCCGTTCCAAATCGTCCCACTGCCACAAGAAGTTTTCTGCATCGGTAGTTAAAAATAAACGGAGATTAATGCTCATTCATACACAATTGTAAACACTGAAAAACTATACAAACCTATTTTTATTGTTCTTAAAATGCATAATCACAGTGAGCGTGTGAGAGAGAGCTATAGTGTGATGAGAATTAGAGCGATTCCCTGTAACAGTAGGGGAGTGAGTTTAAGTTTTCAATGAATCGTCTTTCAACGCATACCGGTTCAACTGTTTTGCTTCCAGTTAGTGTGATGACATCGTGAAATGATGTGCGTCTAATGGCTCTAAAATTTAATTTTATTGAATCTACTGCTCTATCAACAATCATTTCACGGATCTTGTTAAAATTAGCATATCGAGAGTTTTTATGGCTGAGCGTGATCCGCTTTACTTTATATTTTATATGGATTTGACCATTTGCATCAACAACTTGGTAGGCGTTAAATTTGGGACATCTGACCCAAAAGACGACCAAGAGGAGGATTATACTCACCCGGTTCGTTTTGTCGTACATAAATGCACGAGTGAGTGTCGTAGTACAATACCCTACGACTCAACTGAGGCAGGTAGTCGTAAGAGACTAAACGATCCTGGGCTGTTGTATAGGCTGCAATGACAACATATGTGTTTGGCGAGGATTTACAAGCCTCTGCGGAGTATTTGTACGAAACAAAAAAGGAGATCATCGTTGATCGGTGTTATGTCAAATACTCCTGTTTCCGGGCTCAAGAAAAGTTTATTTAGTGCCTCTAAACTTTCAGCATAGACTGTCTGCATTAAATTTTCATGTTGACCAAACTTCTCCCAAAATGAGTGTAAGCATAGTTTAGCAACCGAGCGAAGTCCAGGGTTTTTGGTGATCTTTGAATGATCTAAATCAACACGCTCGATGGTCGAGTGCTCATTCAAATACGCAAGTTTACTAGCCTCGTCAATACACTCGGTTGGTCAACCTGAAGATTCTTGCTTGATTTTTAAAAATCTATTTATGTAATCTGCAAAAAATCCACCCTCTCGTGTTTCAGAATTATATTGCACGACATTGTACTGCCAGATTTCATAAATAAATTTAATTTCATAACTCATTTGTACAGCCTTTCTCAATTCATCAGACACCCATAAATGTCAGGTGTGATTTATAGATGCAGGTATGAGACACATATTCTTTTTTGAAATTCCTGGAAAATTGAAATTTTCAGAACATACGAAGTCTCATGTGTGATTTATGAGTGCAGTTGTAGACCACATATTATTTTGTGAAGTTTCTAGAAGGACATATTGTCATGTGTGATTTAAAGGTTGTAGGTGTTCAAAATCTTTTGTGAAATTCCGAGAAAATAAGAATATGTGTGATTTATAGTACACACGTGTTCTTTTATGTGATTTTCTTGGAAAATACGAATTCTTTTGTCTGATTCACATACATCAGATATTCTTTTGTCCGATTTTCATGACATATGGATTCTTTTGTATGGTTTAAATAGAACACCTGGTCTATTGTTTAATTTCTAAGAAATACTCAACAAAGAATGCTATCCCCACTCCTCAAATATTTCGCATATATAAAAAAATGTGTGGAACCTCTTTGAATCAGTTGAGTTTTTATATTTGAACGAGCCACTATGTCGCAGGTTAACATAGATTCAGTAGAGGTAGAATCGTCGCAGGTCTTAGATTTTTCAAAGTCCGCGGCCACTCAAACTATCGAAGTTTCGTCTGACACACAGATTGATAAAACTGTTTCTGAGACACCAAAAATAAAAAGGATCAAACCCAAATCAACAGCTCTTAAACTAATGCTCACTAAGGCTGCTCTTAAACGATTGGTCATGATGTCTACAAATTTCACGAAGAGAACCACATAACAAATGATTCTGCCAACTGTTTACGGACTGAATCATTCATTTTCCAAGACGATTTTAATTGGACTAGAGGATCAATCCCATAGAAAATTTCAACCGGTCATTAAAATTATGAACAGTTCAGGTAGTGTTATATCTTGGGCTAAACTCCAATAACACTTGGATTTAATAGAATCATACTTCTGTTTTGGGAAACACATTTATACCTGCAAAACATTGAATTGGGTAAATACACGCTCCTGTTTACGACCGCTCACGGAAACAAGGCGATACTTCTGAGGGATGGCAAGGAACGCAACGACGAGTCTAACAATGACACACAGCAGGGTGAAACTGACGCGAAGAAAAAAAAAGTGTATAGTCCCGAAATAATTTCTCAGATGTCTAGTTTCGATGGACTATTAAAAGGTTATTGTGTGTGTCGACGAAAGGTTCATGAGGATTCAACGATTATTGAAAAACGTAGAAGCATGTCAAGATATTTTAATTGAAACGATTGTAAATTATTTAGTCTCGGAGAACATAGCAGATGAAATTAATCCGTCAGATAATTAAGTTTAAATCTGCATATTTCAAAAGTCAGGTTCTAAAAAAACTTGAAAACCAATTTGTCGAATCGTATTTTGAAATCGTTTTTATGGATCTCACAACCATCTTAATTTCATACATTTCTGGCGAGGTTGAACTTATTCTGTCTACACGTATATAATTAAATTATTTTGTTCTTATTTTTACACTCGTAGTTCCAACTCGATAGTTTACATCCTCTACTCTTAGACCATTAGGGAGGGGGTGGGTCCCCCTCCTATTTTCGAGGTGGAACGTTTCCATTTGTGAAAAATCGCAGGTTCGTATAGGTATTTTGTTTTAGGCCACTCCCCTAATGGCCGTTATTTTGTTTCTAGGCCACGCCCTCTAATGGCCTACAATTTCTCCGTGAGCGAAGAAGATGTTTAGGTATAAGAGGCGGTAACCCGTAGCTGTCAAAGTAGGTACCTCTTCCGTCATCTCCAACGTGGAGGGCGATCCAGTGAGTTCCAGGTTTGTATTGTTCATTAAAATTAGCTCTAATTGCAGATGGCCTCGTCCAACGTTCAGGAATCTGATTTGCAGGGAATACGCCGACTGTCCGAGCTTTTGGTAGTTGAAGTACTTGTAGAATTTGTAAGCTGTTCATACTTTTTACATGATAATGTTAAGGTAGTTTTTTTAATCAAATCTAGCATATCCTTATCTGAATCTTCAGAATTGTCCGCAAAGCTCTGTTCGTACTTTGTAGGGGATCTGAGCCTACTGGTACTGTAGACTTGTATTTTATTGTAGGAAAATGAGAGTAGATTATCTTTTTGTTGCTTCTCAATTCAGTTTTTTATTTTGAATGCATTATTAAGAGCAAACATAAACATTGCTTCCTTTTTTACACCATGATGGAAACAAAACTCGTCTATGAATGGCAATTTGTTGAACGATGGGCATTTCAATTTCTCCAAGTTTATTACTTGTCTACTCGTAATTTTCAGTAGTAACTGGGCTTTGTCGTGTCGTCGGGTGTACCTCAGTTGACAGTTCGAGCATTGTCACGTAGATTGGCGTGAAGAACATTCATTGGGACATCTCCTTCAAACTACTCACTCAATGCTATGATGATGATAACGAAGTCAGTTATTTTGTTGTTGCGATTGGTTCGTGAGGTCAGTAAATGAAAATGGTGGAGAAATACGCCAATGAGAAATACAATAACGATCCAGAGAGACCACAGCTACTTCTTGAGGGATAAATCGATCAGCATCGTCTCGAAAGCCTTGTATATCAATCACGCAGTCAACCATGCTTTCATATATATGTTTTTTTAGAATGTAGGAAATGAAATCAACTTTTCACGAAGGGAGCGTGAAGTCTACTGTCTTTGAGTTGCACGAGTCACAAGTACAATTGATTTCACCCCCACTCAAGCACTAAAGTCGACAATAATTTGTCTGGAAGAGTCTATTTTCAGAACATTATCATATTCTGCATATACAAGACAATTAATAGTGCTACTCAATGCGTCCTCGAAAAGCACCTTAATTCTGAGACTACCATGTTTTACAATATTCCAGTGAGAGTAACAGTTTTTCTGAGAGATCAGGTGTAAGATTAAAGACAAACAGACAGTTTCCTGCAGGATAATTTTCTCTGTCAATATTATTGCCCTTATTTAGAAAATTGATACCAGTTTCACTAAATAATGTGTGATAAGCTGCGACATACAGCTTCTTATTCTCAAATGATGGCTGTAGTGATTTGAATGGTATTTGAGTGCCATCAACATAAAGCGAGAGATGATTTATTGTATAATTTTGAAAATTAAAAGGATTTTTGTTTCCACTTCCATTGAACGTAGCATTGTCCACAAAACCAATTATTATTTTCTTTGGCATTTGACCGAGAATAACATTATCAAGCGTTTCAGCGTGAACGCCTGAAGGTAGAGGCAAAGCTTTTACCTCGACACGTGTAATAGGGTATTTTGCAGTCCTATGAGATAGAGGGTTTGCATAAGATAGAAGAATACCTGAACTAATTGTTGCTCGTCGCACAACTAGGGAGGCCTCCTCTCCTCAATATTTATACTACAGCCATTGGTACTATTCATGAGACAGAAAAAATCTTTTGAGCGTACTAGACGAAGTTTCAATTCTACGCCATTGATAAGAAATTTGTCTTGGTTGAAAACGTCACTGTGCAGATGTCCAATAAGATCAATAGCTTTGCTACCACTCAAATATTTTTGGCGGGATTTTAATTCCTTATTATAATCGAAATCATCCATTTTTCCAGGTTTGTCATTATACCACAGAGAGGTAGTCAGATGCCTATTTTTATCTGCAGGACCATAGTTGAGCAGAGTTTCAATGTATGCCCGATTAGCATAAGAATTACTGGGTGAAGATACTACTTTTCGGTTGAAATAGACATCCACTTGATTGTATAAGAAATGTAGTAGATTGTTTACAGGACCAACTTCATCTAACTGTGCGGCATTTGCAACAACCCTAGAGGGTGTTATTAATTTCGCCCTAAGACGTAGTATTGTGTGAGACAAATCAATGTATTCATCACCACGACCAGGAACGACAAATTCTATAGGCGAGTCGTCGGTGAGGGATAAATTTGGTTAATAGTGCACCCATTGAGAGTTTTTTATCGAGGTTTGTGCATGAGGTATCGAAAATAGATCTAACTCTGACTTTAAGCACTCATAAGAATAAGAATGTAGAAACGATACTTTGAAAAATATTTAATTTTTCTCGGATGCGTATTTTATACGCTATTAATTTCCAAATATATCATCAATAGGATGTTTCAGATTTTTATACTTCGCACACTTTTTCGTAGTTTTTGGTTTTCTTTTATTCTTTGTAGCTTTCTTTCTTTTCACCGTACCACGCTTCTTTATTCTTTTGGAGGTTTTCGTTTTTCTCCTTTTAACAGGATTTCGACTTATGACCTTAAGTGCACCATGATTAGAAATTGACTGAACCATTCGCTTCTTCCTAATGTTCTTATAACCAGAACCGTTCATAATGCTCTCCACTTTATCAATAGCACGTCGTTTCAAATTATGACCAGATTCTCCAAAACGATTATTAAATGAGCTTTTAAGTGGAATATTAGCATCCAATTCATTTATAACATTCATTCCAGCCCTAGGAGCTTCTTTTCCGACTACACGAGCTCCTTTAGACAAAAAGGGAGGACACACCGAAATAGACCTCCGAGAAAGCTTCCAATACCATGACCTTTTCGATATGGTGCACCAACATAAATCTGAAGAATTCCTCCTCTACTATCCACACCTACTTGTGAGGCGTAATATTCGTCGTATTGACTCATTATTTTTTTCTTGTCTATCTCTATCTAGCCAATACGTTTAGAGTGAAGTGTAGCTGTCAGCGAACCAAACTCAAATGGTATTGGCAAACCAACGTGGTCTCTTATATCAATTTCAATTGTAGAAAATCCCGTGAGAAGAATTGATATGTAGTAGAGTGATGAAAAATTACTGACTTGTGTTGTACCAAAAGAGTAATCTCTTGTATCTACAGAAACTGTACGTAAAAGTGGCGTTTTTCCCAGACATTATCAATAGAGCTCACATTATAATGTAATCTTTGAAATTTTCAACGAATAGGCCTATGTTTCGTAAATGTGTCCTGTGACTTTAACCACTTAAGTACTTTAGCGCTAGAAAATTTTCCTCGCGCTGCACGTACTATTTTTTCAGTTTCACTGTAGGAGGCCGGATGACTAGGATTGTAGTATATTTCCTCTAACAGTTTCATATCAAAATAAAAGACTGCCACTTCGTTATTAATCCTGATCCACGCTGACTGTATTCTTCATCTTTCCTTAATCTGCTACGACTCCTTGCAAGAGTTCTCATAGTTGAAGTTTCTCGAAGTTTATGTGAATCGCCATCCTCGTATGTACTTTCATCGTCTGTTATAAGGGGGTGAAATGTAGAGCTTCTTTTATCACTGATGTCTCGCCACAGCTGTTTATCTGTCTGAACTCTCTAGTATTTTCTATTTTTCACGAGTTCTTGTGGTATACCAAGCTCTTGAAGGATATGTGCGAACTGATCTCTACCAGACGGAACGAATCTTTTTCTATCATCGTTGACGAGATCTGTAATATTTGAATCTTCAATACGTTGTCCGCCAATAAAAACTGAACCATTTTTATCCCATCTTATTCTGCTGGTAATATTTGGTCTTCTAAAATAATTGAGTAATAAAATACAATTTGCCTGAAAAGTTTTAGGCACTGATGCTGTAATGGCTCCTACAGGTAAAAATTCTCCATTGGATGATTGATTGTCTGTGTCTTCATTTTGGTCTTTATTCTCAGTAGGGGGTTTACCAGGTGTTTGCGTTGTTAACCTGGGAATTGAGGGTATAATTTGTTCATCACTAGTGCTTACAGTTCGTTGCTTTGAATTTTGCGTTTGGTGTTGCATTTTATACACCTGGTCACTTGGGATAAGTACCATAATTCTAGCATACTCCATATTTGCTGATGAAATGGTTTTTATTTAGGATGAGGCACTAAGCAAGTTAGGTGTTAAGCCTAATTAACCATGTGGTTGAGAAGTGGCATCTTGATAGGTTTGTTGTAAAAGTCGTGGATTTCTAGGGCAAACTGGCTGAGCTAGATATTGAATTTGTGCATGATCTCGCGAGTTTTTAAAAGCAACACTATAGTTTGCTTTGAGAGAAATATCTCTTTCACCATGACTCTAATGAAAAAGATTTTGAGAAATAAAGGTGACAATGAGATTTTTATAATGACTACCCTTGGTAAATATATCTACAATTGTATTATCTGAAGATTTCCTCATTAAATCATCGATAATTATAAGTTTAGCTTTAGCATCGTTGAAATAATCAGAAGATTGTGGTAAACCTTCACGAAAAGTCGAAAATTAAACGCTCAATATGTGTATCGCATACACTATTTAGATCACGGAGAAACTTTTTTACAAAAAATGTTTTACCACAAACTGTTGGTCCATATACCAACGATGTAAACGGATGCTTCCAGCGTGCGTCCATAATTGACAATAATTCAAGTTAAATCAGTTATTATTATTTATATAATATCTTGATTCTCTCATCAGGACCTTCTAACACGCCCTGATATTAGCTTACAAGGGCGTGCGGCCGTCGCCGCGCCGCGTTGGACCATTGCCGCAAAACCCTAGTTTTTAGCTATATTCTGGCTGCCTGTGTCAGGTTAGAAAAACTAAGTATAGAATCATATTATCCTGAGTGATGTATTCCGTTTTTGATTACCTAATAATAGGACATTATTTTTCAGGCATTTCGGGATGATAAGTAAAATTTGAAGACAATTTTTTTGTTTTTAAAGTAAATTTTATTTTATTGAATTTACTTTCAAATATATTCTGATTGTTTTGAAATGAAAAATTATTAGGTTTAAATTTTTTATTTTTTTACTTCAATCGTCAAATAAGTCGACACTTATGTCTGACAAGTGAATACTGTATGGCTGAGCCCCTCCACGAAAATAATCGTGAAAGTCAGTGAATAGTGGTAAATCGGGGTGATGATCCTGTCCGCATTGCGGACAAGAAATAAACATACAATTATTTTATTTTTGAGATACAATAGCAGTTGTGTCTGTGTATGTAGGAATGAGAGAGATTGATTCTTCAAATTTTAATATTTCGACTTGTATTGATCAAAAAGAAATAAATTATTTATCTTGTGCAATGCAGCCAAACAGTAGAGAGTCATATCCTTCAATTAATCGTCTTTTAGTGTACACTGGACGACATATTTTTTTCTTCTATTTTGTAACTGCCTGGTGACAAGGTGTTTCGCGGAGTTAAATTACCTAATAGACAACGTGTATCTGGACAATACCCATCTGGCTCATTAGTGCTGGCGAAAATAACGGAATCCGTGTCAAAATAAAGGACACGGCGAAGTAGTTGCTTCAAGTGAGTAAATAAATTCAAGCGCACCTGACCTGTCGGGTAAGCTGCTATAACCACACTAGTACTAGGCGATGGCGTCACAGCTTCACTTGTGTACAACTATGAGGCATTAATACTTTTATCGTCCACAGGCAAGACACAGTTGAGAATTTTGTCAGGACTTTGAACAATTTCCAGCAATTCTTGCCGACTATGAATCATCTCAGTCTTCGGAATATTTTCTCGTTGGCCAAATTTCCCCCAAAATGAATTAAGACAAAGTTTAGCCAACGAGCGCAACCCCGGATTCTTTTGAATGTTTTCCGGATCTTGGGCTATACCTTCAGACTCTAATATATTTCAAATCAATGCCAGTTTCGATGCCTCATCAGTGCAATAGGCAGGGTATCCGCTGGCTTCATGTTTGAATTTAAAAAATTGGTTCATATATTCTACAAAGACACCACCCATTTTTGTGACCTTGTCATATTAGGTAGTTTCATACTGCCAAATTTAAAAAATAGAGGTAGTTTTATAACCCTCTTGAATTGCTACTTTCAGTTCATCGGAAACCCCTGTTCCTTCTATTTCTCTCTCACTTGCATTATTTACATGAGGGCAATCTTGTTGTAGTTGTAATTTACAACAAGTATTGCACAGAGGCAACATGAGTTTACCGTACATACAGACAGTTAAAACAGGTAAATATTTGTCAGTAGGAGGCAATACCCTACATTTGACTGATTCCTGAACATTAGTTGAATCATAGTTTACACCAGTTAAACTTTTGCAGTCATCACCAATATAAACTTTGGGATGACCTATGGGAAATTTTCCATATTTAGAAATAAATGGATGAAGTTAACAAATATCAAGATATGAAATTTTCACTTCATCCTTAGCCTCATAATACGAAACTGTATTTCCTGTTCGACCCCCATAGAATGCATCTCGAGTATTTAATGCATCGGTTACCTTATACCCTAATGAGCGAAATCGATCAGTTCAAGCTTTGGTTCGTTCAAAACGATCATTCAGTGATTCTGAATTTTGTAACCAAATGTGATTTTTTATCCAGATTCAATTTGAAGCAATCAGGACACCCATGCCAGTAGCAATTCTGGAATTGGTGAACTATTTTCCTATAGACTTCTTTATTTTCATAATAACCGTCGACTAGAGAACCCTCTGGCAATTTAAATTCTCGTGTCCTGCCTGCATGAATAATCTCAATGTTCAATGCGCGTTCTAAGGCTAATAACTATTTTATGGCTTTTCTCGATTGTTTATGAGCCCGCCTATAACTACCGTTTGGTATAACACCTATTTGATCAGCTTTTAGATAATTTTTTCTAAACACTTTTGAGCAAATTGATGCAATCGTTATGCTCTAAATAAAAGGACCTACATTGGCTAATTTAAGAAATAATGATCTGAATGCCGAACACGCCCTACGACGAATGTTCACGAATGTTCACGAATCAGAATGTTACACTATTAGCGCTATCTGAATTTTTGTTAAAAATTACTGATATTTAACCAATTCTGGAATACCACATATATTTTCCGGTATAACAACACGGGCGTCTAGCGTTAGCCTATTAGCGGCAGTGCGCTCATGCACTCCACCTTTATCGCGCTTTCGACGCCAGTCATTTTTCAACTTGATGTTATTTTTGTCAGCCATCAATTTCCCTTTGGTTATTGCAGCTATAATGGCTTGTGGTAAACGTGTATTTTCTTCACTGGCTATTGTTAATACTGATTGCTTAAAAATGTCGGATTGCAACTTAACGCGACCTTTACCGGCGGGTACCTGCACACGGGTCATTTCTACATGAAAAGTATCGTCAATTTCAAAACCTGTGGCACTTTGTACAACTTTTGCAACAAGGTCCCACAGGTCTTCAAAAGACAAGTCTTTTAATGGAATGAAAGCCTTCCACGCTACCCCTTTCCCGAATCCGTCGGACCAAAAAACTAATCCTACAACATCTGTTGGATCGCACAAATCTGTCAAATAATCATATAATTCATGAAAAGCCGCGTCGAGCTATTCCACGGGGTTATTCGTGCCAGGCGGAGAAATTTTAAATTTCAATTTCAAACCATACAACCCGAATTTCTGGATGTACTCTACATTTTCACTTATTTTACAAATAAATGGTGAATCTTTCATTCTCTCATTCCTACCTTGTGCATCGTCCAGGTTGTACGTTGCCGGTTCGTCTGGGGCTCTGGAAGTTCCTGCAACCTGAGACGTACCGATGTTCATATGTATTACTCTCGAGGGTCCAGCAACTCGCGAAGATTTATCGTCGAAAGACTCCTGCTGGCCTGCACCGACTTGAACCATTACGATGTCCTGTATGGTGTTCTGACATTCTGTAAAAATTAAACAATAAAATTATTATCTGAGAGAAATTATTACAAACATTTTTTTTTAAATATATATTTGTATATTTAATAATATAATTTTACCTTGGAAGATTCTCTCCTCTTTATCTAGCAATGCTGCCAGCATTTCCTCAACGTTCGGTTCTAAATCCTGCAGAGCCTCCTTTTTCGCTTTGCGAAACTCTTTTGTGACCTTCCTAACATTGTTTTTTAAGGTCACATAAGAATTTTCTTTATCTTTTTTATTTTTATGATCCAGGTTTTTTCTCGCTTTCTTTTCCTGGACCAATTGTCGTTGTTCCTCCTGCTTCTTCCTGGCATTGGCTTTAGCTTGTTTCTCGTCATTTTTCCGTCTCTCCTCGATCTGTTTTATCCTGATTCTTCTCTCTACGGCTTTCTTTTTCAATAGTTTTGCCTCTGCATGTTTATCCTCTACCAATTTTTTTATTGCCTCATCTGCCTCCAACTTAGCCTGTTGTTGTTGTAGTTGTTGCTGATGTTGTTGTAGTTGTTGGTGTTGTTGTAGTTGTTTTGGATGTTGAAGTTGTTGCTGTTGTTGCTGTTGATGTTGTTGTTGATGCTGCTCCTGATTTTGTTGTTGTTGCTGGTGGGTTTCATGTGCAATCTCATCGTCGCTCTCCAGATTTATTTCCAGAATTGGACTATGAGAATTTTTCTTTAAATTGGACGGCTTGGAATTCTTCATCCTTGGATCACGTTCTGAGATGGTTGTGTCTACCTCATCCTCATCATTTATGATGCAAACTGTCTGAGTCCACATTTTTGGAATAGCCGTGAGTTTTTCTTCCACTGTGTGGGTCTCAGAATTTTTCGTCGGGCTCCTTTTGACACTCTTCTTGGCTTGCATCCCTTTACTGACCCGCTTCCTCTTCTTCTCCTCAACTCCCATACAAGTTTGGAGGATTGATGGGGTATCATTGGTGATGAATAGTTCTGTGGAGGATAAAAATATCAATTTATTATTTGTAAATCATAATATTAATTAAATTTTCAATTAAAAAAGATCTTGACTTTTTTTAAATCGACTAGTAATGTAAAGTATAAAAATAGAACAGGATTTAATTATTTACTAACCTGGAGTTTCTTTCACACTATCATGCATCAAGTATAGTGTACGCTTCAATCTGTTTATCACTGGAAGGCAACGGGCAAGTATTTTCTTGTCCATGTGTTCCACAGCATGGGTTGTCAATTTTTCCAGTTGCTCCATCGGTTTTTACTCCACGAAATATGCTTCCAAACCCACCATTGAAGCTTTATGCTCATCAAAAGCATCAAATGCCTTCATTGCTTTCATTAATCCTTGGTCACACATTATTTACTTTTTTTAAAAGATTGTATTACACACACTTAACTTACTTTTTTATTGATCACTATTTTAATCACGTTTTTAAAATTTGGGAATTACCGCATCACTACAAAATTTGCGCGGTTATCTAGGGACTGTTTTGCTTAAGCAAAGACAAGGTCTAGACTGATTTTCTTAGGAAACTGTGACTTTCTTGCTAGGAAAATGGGTCCATCCCCTCTCTTTTCCCCATAGCCACACCCCCATAGCCTGAAAAGGACCCTTAAATATCTATAAACGTTCTCACAAATCTTTTTTCGTTTCCATTATATGTTCTATTATTCAACTAAACATTTATTTATCATATATAGAAAATAATTACATTCATATATTGTTACAATAATTTATAAAATAATTTTTAGAAAAATTCAAGTTTACAAAAAATTCCCTTCTTATATTATACAATATAATTCTGAAGTAGTGAAAACATGGCTACTCATATAGTTTAGTATTTATTTATTTCATTAGTTGTTAGTAATTTCGTCTCAATTAGTAAAATTACTAATCTGATTTCATCTTCACACTTTGCATTTAAATAAAAGTTTAAACAAAATACAATTTCAAAATCAAGCCACATAACTCTCTTCAAAATTCAAAGCTGAATTTTTATAAAAAGAAAATCCAAAATTGGTTAAAAATTGCCAGCTACAAGTTATTTTGAACCTCGTTGTTTTATTTCATCCCACTGTGGCGGTGGGGCGAAACCAAATAATATAGTTAACGATAACTTGTAGGACGCTATTCTCAATTTATTTTAGATTCTGCTTTTATAAAAAAAAAATTTTATCGAATTTACAACTGATATGTGGGAGCGATTTTTGAACTGTTATTGTTACAAATTTTATATCAATGCAAATGATGGACAAACGTTGATTCTCTTCTTTTTCGTCTATCATTTAGTAAACAACTTTCCGACTTTCAAATCTTTTGTATTTAATGCGCAGGTGTGTATGCAAGCGAAAAATGATTGATAAACGATGTTATTTGTTATACAAAATTATAATATCAAATAAAATTATATTATTATTATCGATTATTCGATTTCAAAATAATATTTTCATGAAAAAATTACTTGCTTTTATCGACAATGTGTAGCCAATCATCAAAAGGTGTAAAAAGATATTTGTTAATTTCATAAACAGACAACTGGAAAATTCTGACAACACAATTAACGAAAGATTAAGGAAGACTCGATTCTTCTATGCTTTGTGATGTCCACAGTATTTTTCATTTATAATTCATTATTTAAATCATTTTCTATATCATTTGTTTATGAAATGAACAAATAGCATCGGGATCAAGCACATCTCAAAAATGTGATCAATTTTAGGACAGAAATAGAATACTTAGATCTGCAGTGGAAACATAAATTTTCAACTGAAAGAAAACTCATTTCCAAAAAAGAGTTCAATCTACAACCAATAAAATAAAGTTTTGCAACGTTCTTAAACTTCAACTCAGCAGTTGAATTTCCAACTAACATCAATTAATTTTCAACAACAAAAAAAAACTAATTTACAACAACAAAATTTAAACTTTAACCAATAAAATTAAGTTTTCACAGTGTAGTGTATGGTTTCTGGCAATTTCAGAAATTTGCAACGATTTCTCGTGCTGCAAATATTTTAAAAGATTTGAAAAATTTTAATCAAATTTCATCAAATTTTCACGGATGATTTCTACATATTTCGAGGGATTTTAAAGGATTTGACAAGATTTCCTCGAATTTTATGAATAATAAAGATCAGGTAAGAGCTTGTAAGCTACCTCAATAGTTTAATAATCAGACAAAAATAATGTGATTGACGAACTAGTGAGCAAAATGGAAAAAGCTTTAGTCGTGGTTTCCTTAATAATATATATTTTCAACTCAACAAAATTATTTAATTTGAAAGTAACGATTTTCGGCAGTGGCTGTACTATTAATTCAATTTGAAAATATCTAAACTAAGAATTATACTTTGTCTAATCCGATGCTAGATGAAAAGGTATGTTACTGTTAAAATAAAGTAGGATAAAAAAAATTAATTTTACAAACTGTGAATTTCTCTGCATTGTGTCTGAAAAGTGCCCCAAAAAATGAAAAATAGCAAGTAAAATAAACTAAAGTAAGATTAATATTCTTTTGCGTAAGGAATTTGGAAATTATGTCAACAATTTTCATTTGTTTGAACAATATTTACCTGCTGTAAAACGTGAAAATTTATTATCTTCTGGAATTATGGACGAAGCTAATAAATGTTAAGAGTGATATTTTTTGGAAGAAATAATTTGCAATTATTTGAAAATTAATATCATCTTATTTTGTCCATGGAAAATTTTGAGTGAATTCTAGTTTTGTCGAATATCTTACTCGATGTAGTTTATTAATCAGTATTTTCCTATCACAATGAAACTGACAAAAAAAATTCATCCACAACGAAACTGAACCAAAATGGTTCATAAAGATAATTATGCTTTACAAACTTCGGGTATAAATTCTGAGATAAGAAGACACTGAACAGCTAGAGGCACACGAAAAAACTACAATTTTCCACAAAGTTCATCAAATAAATTTTAACAAAGCAATTCAGCATTCAAGCATGTGGTTGCATTTTCAAGCGAGATGATCAGCTTGCTACAAAAAAATACAAATTTAAAACAAAATATATAAATTTATCACAAAATTGTTGATTTGTTAACTAAAAATGATCATCCATCGTTCCTTGTTTTCCAGAGATTAAGTATATATTTAGTACAGTCCTCCAACACCAGATGGCGCCACTTTTCAATCTATCTGGAAAGTAAAAACGAAACCTATCTATCTCCCTTGCCGCACATTAGCGGTGAGCGATTACGTCTTCTGGCGCCGATGACGGCACATCGTGATAGCGGGCCATAGCGTACAAAATGGGTGATACCAAATAAAGATTTAAAATTAATGTAAAAAATTCTCACACGCGCAAAAAATCTAATGAACGGATTCATGAAGTTTATAAAAAATGGAAATAGTGAAGAAAAATACAATAGAAATGCAGAGCAAACAACAGAAATCTACAGATGCTGATGATTCAGGACATTCATGTGATTATAATTACTGATGTGAACATGTGACAACATAGTGTTATTTTTTCCTACGGCTGACCGAGATTCATTGAAGCGAAAACATGGTCTGGCAAACTATGACTAAAAATTGATACGCAAAAACCGGTGTCATGAAATATGCCATTTTTTTGTTTTGTTCTGCAGCCGGCTGAGCTCACGTTAAAGCGGACACATTTGCCGAGCAAATAAATTTGAATACCATTTGTAGTTAGGTATATATAAGGGTCGTTGTTTTTATTTTATGATTAAAAAAGAGACCCAGCTGAGCTATCGTTTAAGCGTAGATATGAGCTGAGTATTTGACTTTAAAAATAACTAAGGACAATTGAATACAAAGCAAAAAATAGAATTGAGACAAATGCGTTTTCCTAATATAATTCTCTCTCGCTTTCATTAGATTCTTCGGACGAATAGGATAATAATAAGCGGAAAATGGAAACGAAGACCGAGTCAATAGAAAAAAACATCCTAATTCATCGAGTGACAGTGCTTCCGAATATGATGATTCAAGTGTTTCTCTGGAAAGCCATCCCGATAAAGATAGAATTGAAAAAGCAGATCTCATACAAGAGTTTGCTGATAGAATAAAAGTTTGGCTCAAAGAAGGATTTTTTGAGGAAGAAGCGACGAAATCAAAATCAATTTAAGAGAGGATGCTATTAGAAAGGATAGCTATTTTTTTAACTATCAAAACATTATTGGTTCCAGCTTGCCTTTAACAGCCACAGTGCTCAGTATGATGTCAAATGACAAAAAAAAAACCTGTCGACAGAGATGTACTCCTTCAACATTTTTCTGATGCAACCAAGATTAATGCATATCTTTTTTATTCTTGATTGATACCTAGAAGAGTATACATTACTCCTGCGTTCGAGAAAAAAGTCCAAGTTAAAGCCTGCATCAAACAGAGGTGAACACAACAATTCCTTAAACTGGTTAGGCTCGTCACACTGGAGAGGTTCATCAGGAAAGAGAAAGATTTACTACATAAACCGTGGAGGAAGATATGATACCTCAAGAAAGTACAATCAGAGAGGTTTTCGCGGTTTTCCGAAGCAGAGGGAACATATCCAATCACAATCCATACAGCAGAAAAAAGAATAACTAAGGTAAATTCAGCGGAAAGACTTAAATTATTTCTACCGAATTGGCGCGAAATAACTAATGATAGAGTGATTTTAAATTCAATTCAGGGGTATAAAATACATTTCAAAGAGAAGATTTTTAAATTGAAAATTCCTACTTTATGTAATTTCACGAAAAGCGAACTGATTGGCTGAGAAAAGTCTATTAATGAGTTACAACAAATGGGGGCAGTCGAATTATTTTAAAATTCTGAAGAACAGTTTATATCGTCATATTTTTAGCGCTAAAGTCAGATGATAGTTACAGATTCATATCAAACTTAAAAGACTTTAATTAGGTTTGTAGTTTCACAGCACTTCAAGATTGAAGATATTCGTACAGCAATAAACATCCTCCAAATAAAAATAGGGATTTTCTGTGTTAGCATTGACTAAAAAGATGCGTATTTCATTACACCAGCTAGGCCTCAATATAGGAAATATATCAAGTTTACTTACGATGGTACTTTATTTCAGTTCATGGTTCTACCTTTGGCTTGAGCACATGTGCTTATATTTGAAGTAAGATAATGAAAGAAGTGTAAAAGTTTTTTAGGAAGAAAGAGATTCGTATGACGAGTTATTTATATGATTTTCTTATTTCTGGCCTATCAAAGACATAACAAAGTAATAAAACTGAATTCGTAAAAATGACATTGAAAGAGTATATGAAAAATACTGTAAACAGCGTTTTAGCTCAAAAGTTCTGCGAGTTTGATGAACTGTTAAGCTTGATAGGAACTTTGACTGCAGCTTTCCCTGTACTTAAATCAGGTTGAATTTAATACAGAGAACTGAAGAGGATAAAATGGCTGCAAGGACTAATAAAATTATGTGATCCAAAGACAATATTAAAATTCACTGATTTGTCCCTAAGCGATCTGTTTTGGTGAGACTAGACAATTTTAACAGCTTCTAATAACATTCGTAACGCTAAATTTTACAAAGAGATTTCGTCGGACGCCTCAAACATTGGATAGAGAGCCGTTTGCTATGATCAGAGTACACATGGGCTTTGGAATACCCAAGAAAGATAGCGTTATAAGCTTTTTATAATTACAAGCAGCTTTCGCTGCCCTCAAGTGTTTCACTATAAATGATCGGAATTGCCAGATCCTATTGAGGATTGATAACATTGTCACAATTTCATAATTCAATGAAATGGAGAGAATTAGTTTCACACATTTAAATAGCATCGCCAGATCGATATGGGAATGGTGCATAGAACGCTACATTTGGATTTTTGCGAAATATGTAGCTTCAAAATAAAATCCAGCAGATGATGGATCTAGAATTTCAAACGTCAACCCAGCGTGGAAAATTGCAGACTACGTTTGTAAACGTATTGTTAGAGAATTTGGCAATACCGACATTGAGCTATTTGCAACTACGATGAATGGGAAATGTGCAGTATTTTGTTCTTGAGAAAGGGATCTTAAAGCGTACTCTGTTAATGCTTTTACCGTAAACTGGTCAAATTTTTTTTTGTATGCATTTCCCCCATTTGCCTTGATAACAAAAATTTTAAAGAAATTTAAGGGGATAAGGCTTTACGTATCATAATTGTGCCATACTGGACCACTCAACCATGGTGTCCTAGTTTTCAAGAAATGTCGAAAGTAAATCCGTTAATTTTCAGACCTTTTAATTCGTTATTAATATATCCTTGTAGAATTCGAAATCATCCAATGGGCGATCAGCTCACTTTTACTTCAAGAATCTTATCCGGGAAACCTACAGAAGGAGTGGATTAGGTGAATCTTTGATTGAAGTTATATTAAATTCTTTATCAGAAAACAAATATAAGCAATATACTTTATCTTTGAAAAAGTGGTGTTCCTTATGTACTTCTGAAAATCAAGATGTGTTTGATGCGAACGTAAATATTGTACTGAGATTTTTACTAATCAGGTTAATGGTGGAGCACAATATGGTACACTACATAACTTAAGAGCAGCAATTTTCTTGTTATTTAATGAAAATCTCTCTAACAATAAAGAAATAAATCGCTCTTCAAAGGCCCTTTTCAGTCAAGCCCACATCAACCAAAATACAGCAATACTTGGGACATAAATCTCGTTTTAAAAGAGCTAGAAGCGTGGTTTTCATTACAATCGTTAACGATAAAAAGGCTCACACTTAAATTAGCAATTTTTTTAGCACTACGCACAGGATCTGGAGAACAATCCTTATCGCTGTTAGAACTAGAAGGAATAATAATACCCTCGGAGGGTGTACAATTAAGAATCTTCGATTCAATTAAGACTGCAAGAGCAGAAGCGACCCAACCGTATACCTTTTTACGGTTTTTTGGTACCAGACCTCATATTTGCACTGCAAAAACTATCTTTCATTATATTGATAAAAACGGTCTCAGTATAAATTTCATAAAGCAGGCGGCGGATGGGTCGCACGAATCTATTGGTTTTGAAACCTTAATGTCTTATCTAAAACCAAATTTGATATCTGAGCAATATGTCTTTGTTCTTAATAGATCGACGGTAACTAATTCAGCTACATATTCACAATATGTGGCAAATGCATTGTTTGAAGGAGATCAGGTCGACGCCATCTATCTTGATTTTTCGAAAGCTCAATCTTGATAATCTTGATCAATCTTGATATACCTATTAATTTAGTGATATTTTTGGAGAACTTTCTGCAAAAAAGGAAACATTATGTTCAGTATGCTGGTTACTCATCCAACTGCTATCAGCCAACTTCTGGGGTTCCGCAGGGGTCTAACTTAGGTCCTATATTTTACATAATATTCTGCCATGACATAAAAACTGTAATAAATCTACCATTTTTGTTGTACGCAGACGACATCAAAATCTATTACAGATTGAATGATTTCGAAGATTTTTTTCGTTTACAAAGTTGTCTTGATATGTTTTTCATCTGGTGTTTGAAGAACAAGTGTATAGAATGTACGTAAGAATGAACGATTTATGTATATATTTCAGCCAAATTCCTAATTGATTGATAAATTATATATTTTTTTGAAAACCAATTTAATAAACATATGGGTTTTCCGGGCATCTGTCGATGGAAAATTTGTGTTTTTTTATGTCAGTCTTTTTAATTGGAAACCTAATGATAATTTCATTCACACTTATACTTAGTTGATAAATTCTACGATGTTTCAAACAAATTCAATGAACGTTAGCATTATTTGGATATTTGTCGACTCACAGTTTCTTTTTCAATCTCAGTCCTTTCAGTTTAAGTTATATCGTAGAAAACATTCTTTCAAGAAATAATTTGTGAATACCAATTTTTGTGTTCATATATATATAATATTGGAACATCTTAAGCTAATTTTACTCTATGAAACTTAGTCGATTTCAACAATTTTCCTGCTATTGACAAGTACCGGGAACGTCAAATAGAAAAAATGGCGATTTTTGCGTCATATTTGTTTATTTCTAAAAAAAATTGAAAGCCTAGTTTGAAAATCGGCCTTGACAATTCTTTCGTCAGCCGTATCCTTAAATCTAATATGAGCACGGCTGAACAAAGATGGCCACTACCACTTGAGAAGGCGTCGCTCGCAAGTATGGTGCTAATGACTTTTTTATTTTATAACTCACACAATTTCATCGTGCAAAAGTCAAAAGTGAGTTTCCAAACGCATCCTAACGACATCCAAACGATTGGTGCAAAAATTTTTGAAAAAAATTAAAGTTTGTTCCGCAGCGTGAAGTTAGCATTCCAATTTTGAAAGCTCAATATCTTTTTGAGTTTTTCCGTCCAAGCGAAAAAAAGTAGCTTCCAAACGCATCCGAACGACATCCAAACAATTCCATTAAACAAAAGTTGGATATTTAATTGTTGTTGTGCTAACTTCACGGACATAAAATTGGCTACGTGGAATACGAAAACCCCACTAGTAACTCCTCTACATCACAACCCCTAACATTCTTTACATCTCTCACTTCTCATTTCTTCTACCTCCACACTTTCCTGTCTTCTCCTTCTTCTACTTCCCAACCCCTCACATTCCACTCTTTTAATCCCATCACTTCCCTCACTTCTCCATCTTTTACATCCCCTAATTTCACTCCCATATTTCTACCCACAATCGCTTCCCTTATTTCTCCATCCTGTACTTCCTCTAATTCCACTCACATACTTATACTTATCCTCCCTTCCTTTACTTCTTCTTCATCCATATAAATTCCATTTATAAGAATAATATAGATCAAAATAAAGCGTAAAAGTGAATTTAAAAAAAAAAATCGTCATTAATCAGATAATTTCTTCGAAACTTCTGGTGTTGACAGACAACGACGACCGACAGAAAACGAAGTACAACACATTACTCCTGAATCAATGAGTCGAAAAACATAGAATCTTGATGAATTTGGCGCCACTCAATTTTTACATAAAACCAATACCTTTTATTTCAGATGGCAATGTCTGAATGATAATGATCATAATAAAAAATATCCAATGATGTTATCTGCGACGAATATTCTGAACACTAACAACGTCGTTATCTCTCATATATGTGAGATAACGGCTACTTGTGTATATATTTGTACTCTTATGGTGCAATGGAAAATTCTTTAGATACAATTGTTAACCAAATTATTCATTAAAGCATTAATCAGTTTGTTCTCTACTTGGCGAAAATGAGGATATTCTGTACCTTTGTTTTCACTTTGGCGTTATTTCTAAAGATGCTTTCTGCAAAGAACTGTTGAATTCAGTAAAAGATATTATAAATAAACGTGCTCAACTAAAAAAAAATGAATCTTCTATTTCTTCTTGCAAAATGCAGTTTACATTCCGACGAGTATCCTGATAGTGAACGTAGTCCAAGCCCTACTTCTTCTTCTGCCCCTCTAAGACAACAGTTGCCTGATCGGATTCCTCCGAAACAGGCTCCTATTCATGGCAGGTCCAGGTTTCCTGCTAGAAGGAACGCTAATGGCGAACGTAATCTTGGTTCTTCTTCTTCTGCCAGACAACATTCCCCTGACAAGACTTCTCTAGCGAAAGCTCCTATTCGTGCCAGTTCCATCTCTCCACCTGGCAGGCCTCCTTCAGATGGAGTACTTGGATTTACAATGGAAAAACTTGGATATGTTCGGCTTATTTCTCGTAGAAATCGGGACCTACAATTCGAATTTCGCAGATATATTATTCCTGTCGTATTACCAATTAAACTATTAGCAGGACCAAATATATATGTGCCCGTGCCAATCCGCGAGTATATTGTATTATCAACGTCCAATGGTGACGTTTTTGAAATATTGGATCATAGTGGGACTCTTTATGGAATGTATAGGAAAGATGGAAAACATTCGCGACTAAAAATAAATATGATGAGCGGCGCAGTTGATAATTTGACTCGAGATGAAATAAAGGATTGTCCAGTAGGCGAAAAGCAACCAGTATTCCTTAACAGTTTTATTAAAGTTTCTGAAACTTACGATTCACTACATTCCGAATGGAATCCTAATGACGAACGTAATCATGATTCTTCTTCTGCCAGACAACATTCACCTGACGGGACATCTCTTCAGGAGCCTCCTCTTCGTGTCATTTCCAGTTCTCCTCTGGGCAGGCCTCCTTCGCGTGAAGTACTTGGATATAGACTTTCAAAACTCGGATATATTAAGCTTATTCCCCAGAAAAATCGGAATCACGCGCAACGGCGGGCACAGTGCGGCGAAATCAAATAACAGAGTTAAGGATCACTTGTAAAACGCAATTCCTCATTAATTTCAGATTTTGCTTTTATAGAAAAATTTGTTATTGAATCAATATATATATATATATATATGTGCGAATAATGAAAAGTATTGATTCTCTTGATGTTTGTCTATCATTTGGTAAACAACTTTCCGACGACAAAAAAATGACTTGCTTTTATCGACAATGTGTAGTTACGAAATATTAAGAAAGACTTGATTCTTGTCTGCCTTGTGGTGTCCACGGTATTCTTTCATTTATAATTTGTTTTTAAAATAATTTTGTATATCATTTGTTTATGAAATAAACAAAAAATATCCTGATCGAGCCTATCGCATGAATATGATCAATTTTAGGAATTAAATTATTTGAGAAAAATTTTGTGTGATTTATTGCGATTTCAGAATTTTAAAAAGATTTCTTGTGCTGCACAGATTTTAAGAGGTTTGACAAATCTTAATTAAATTTGAAAGGGTTTCATAAAATTTGAAATGATGGTTTCATCATATTTCGAGGGGTTTTGAAGAATTTGACAAGATTTCCTCGAATTTTATGAATAAAGTAGATCACATGATTGATTATGTAAAAAAAATATAACCTGACAGAAAAAAGAAGGAGTTTTTTCTCGTCATGTATTTTTAATCTTATTACATTTCGAGAACCTCAAGTAATTTTCTTACTGAATAAGCCACCTCTAACATTTTAATAATCAGATGAGAATAATGTGAGTGAAGATCCAGTGAGCAGAACAGACAAAGTTTTTGTCGCGGCTTTTATCAAAAAGTTGAATTTTTTTCAAATAAGGCCTGACTATTTTTTTTTTTAATTTTATTTTCATAAAAAATATCCAGCTTAAAAAAAGCATTCAATTCAAAAGTGACGATTCTCTTGCAGTCAATGTACTATTCATTCATTTTAGAGGTATCTAAACTAAAAATAATATTTTTTTAAATCGGAAGTCAGATAAAAATGTATGTAACTGGTAATTACGTTACAGAAACAGAGCATTATAATTCTTCAGTCTGCTTGTTTTCTGTGTTTGCAAAAAATGGATAAAACAGTTCATTTTACAGACTGTTTGTAAATTCCCCTGCATTATGCTTGAAAAGTGCCTAAAAAAATTGGGAAATTATGTAAACAATTTTAATTTGTTTGAACAATATTTATTTGCTGTAAATCGTCAAAATTTATTATTTTCTGGGATTATGAATTCTGAAATTAGGGTACAAATTCTGAGATAAGAAATTACTGAACAGTTAGCGGCACACATAGTGTAAGAGATTCGAAAATATTAGAATTTCCTATCAGAAAAAAGACGTTTTTGTAAATTTTATTCAGAATCCTTAATATTATCTCAATCGAGCTGAAACTCAACATTTCTCTTCATGATTAACCATAGAATATGAAAAGAATATCACTTTTCAGTAATCAACAGATCAACACCATAAGAATGTTTTATAGGGTCCTAAAAATCTCATAAGTGAAAAAATGGGTTTTGCGAGTTTTTGGCGCTAATTGTGACTTGGTTGCGATTTTTTAATAAGAGTTGTTTCCGGCACATAAAATACCATTACATACCGATAATTGGAAGTTTACATAAATGTTTTAAGCAATTATTATTGCGTTTAACAATTTTCTCATAGAATACAATTGGAAAGTTGCGTTTTTTTTTAATTTAACACTTGTTGTCCAATTTCTAATTAGAAGGAGGTGATAGTTCATCAATGTTGATAAGAGTTATTGTTTAAAAAATTCATTATCACTGTTAATAATATTCTCTTAGAATAATGCTACAAAATTTCAGTTTTTTTTAAATTTCACTTTTAGTCTAATTTCAAATTAAAATAAGCCAAATAGTTAATCAGAGTCAAGAAAATTAACTCTTCAAAAAATTTTTTATGTAGAAAGTTGTAGGCTCCGGAAGCTACGGATCATGGTTCCTTAAAGCAACCAATCCCAACGCAACTGGAACGTGTACGTCATCCACTTCTACTCCTTCTGTCCTAGAAGGTAAGCAAGAGCGGGAAATTTAAGTGAGACAACATGGTTCAAAATTGTTCGTTGGAGTCAGATCCCTAGCCGCGGATGGCCTTATGCGGCAGATGAGACAGTTGGAGATAAACGTTTCACCTATGGAAACTTTTTTGGAGCTACTAATTTTTGTAGAATGTTATGAGGAACAGTGTTGACGGACCAGATGAAGTGATCCCAGAAAAACAGTCTTTTGCATCCGGTTCGCGATGGAATGAGCCTGACGCTGGCAAGCCAGAATCTTGTTGAGGTGGCTAAGAAATGAAGCTTTCATACCTTCAAGACAGCCGATTATGAGACCTAAAAGGTGAACTTTGTATCATTGGTATAGCCTGCTTAGCTCGAAAAGAAGTGCTTGACATTTCGCTCATTTTTCTTCCTCCCTTGCCGTGATATTACCATCGGCTCGTGCGGGGAATTCAATCACGTTAATGACCTTAGTCTTCAAATCTTGAAGGAAAATATCAGGCTTCGTAGCACAGGTACATTGAGTGGTGGAGAATGAGAAATTCCAGTAGATCTTACACTGATCATTCTC
Source organism: Andricus grossulariae (assembly GCA_011634705.1). Lineage (NCBI taxonomy): Eukaryota > Metazoa > Arthropoda > Insecta > Hymenoptera > Cynipidae > Andricus > Andricus grossulariae. Next base: position 110,520,960 of record JAABKJ010007545.1, on the reverse strand, counting down.
CACAACGGACTCCAGTTCCCTTCTGGACGTATGGCAAGACGGGCAATAGATCAACATCACAGAAGTGCCTAAGATGGTAATATAACACTTTTAGAGCCGCATTGTGTCTCTCTATGTACCTGTAACGTGCAGACTTGAGAAGCATCTTGGACATACCTGTCGAGAGCTTCCTGTACACGACTTTTGAGCACCGAAGGTGTTAGTGACGCTAGGCCATGTGTAGTGTCGCTGGAGTCGAATGGGAGGCCAAGCTCCTCTGCGGCCCTTTTTGCGGCACGTTATAGAAATTCCGCGAAATTGACTACTTCATCTTGATGCACGAGTCGCATGAGAGAATCTCTACTGTTTAGAACTGAGGGGGCTGTAGCCAGAACCGTTCTTCGATGAAGACATTTTAAGCTTAGCAAACCTCTACCCTTTTTATCTAGACGTCAGGTTCGGTCAAGTTGCTTTAACTTATCGACGTTCCATTTTGCTGCATCAAAAGTGCCAGAAGACTTGAATCTCTTCTCGGATAGGCGGATTTTTAACGGCTCGTGACGTTTTATTGGACAGGCGAGAAGGATAAGTTGAAAAGGTGGAATTTTCCTGAATCCATTTTACTAGCCGATCAAGGCGCTGTTTCGTTGTTGAAAGTGATCTTATTTTTTGCGCCCAGTGCTGCTGGATGATCAACAGTTTACACTTGTTCTGCGCGTGATTTGCTTTCCTTAAGTTCAGATTCCAGAAATTGACATCTTCGGGGAGCAAATCGAGAACAGCATTATTAGCTTCAAATAATTTGTCCATCCTGAGAAAGACTTTTTGGTGGATAGATCTCCTAATTCTCATGTGAGCATTATCGGCTATCTGTAAGGGTGGTCTTGCTGGAACGGGTGGTATGTTCGTTGGAGGATGTTGTTCTCCTTCTTGCCGATTAAGAGCTTCACATCCGTTTTCGCACAAGAAGGATACAAGATCTCTTAAATACTGAGGCGTTTTATGAACATATTCCGGGTGCATATTGACCCAACATTCATGTAACCTCTGCATAAATCCTCTCCGCGCCGGTGAGCTTCTTTGAGAACAGGTGAGGATATCCCTCCTCAATTGTTCCGACCACTTAAATAGATGTTCTCGCGTTTTTTCGGGGCCATTGCCTGGTTGTAGCCTCGGTTTGGTCCTATTGCCACTCCCAACTGAACCATGGCCTTCATCCGAGAGAGTCCTATTTTGATTGGCACTGCGCGATACTGGTGACGTAACCGCATAATTCGTTGCGTTGGGGAATTAGCCCAATGCAACGTGGCTGATTGCAAGAGCCATAGCTCTCGGGATATGGGGTTGCCACAACCCTACGCCTTAATTTATTATTATTATTATTATTATTAATATTCAATCTCAATAGTGCTAGAAAGATGCAGTTTTTTGTGTGAAATTTCAGGTTTTTCGTTCAATTTTCAATTGCAGTAAGGTAATAATTAATTGGAGTTAACAAAAATAAATGTTCAAACAATTTATTATCATTATTTTTCATTAGGCGTGAGTTCATACTTAATTAGATTTAGCAAACATAATGATTTAAGCAAATTATTGTTTTTTATGACTATCTTCATCTATATTAATGTCTGATAGTTGCGGTTGATTCGGCAATTTTTACCTTTTTGTCCTTTTTTCACTCAGTTAGTAACCTTCTTAGTTATTAACAAATAATAAGTCAACCTACACAAGAGGCAAAAACAAAGAATGGAATAATCAGGAGTAGGTGGAAGGACTAGGTGAAGCAAAGTTAAAAATTTTAGAAACAACCACAACTTTCTTGCACCAATCTAAAAAAATATGGTTATAAACAATATTTAGTTGTTTAAACAATTTTTTTGTTACCTTTCATTGATCATTACCTTGCTAAGTAGAGAAAGGACAGAAAGGTAAAAATTGGTGAAAGAACCGCAACTATCAGGCATTGAAAAAATCTTCTTCACAGTATTGATATAGATGAAGATAGTCTTGAACAACAATAATTTGCACCAACAGTTATTTTTGCTGTATCCAATTAATTATCAAGTCACGCCTAATCAAAAATAGACAAACAGTTGAAGATTTCAGAAACATTTCAATTGAAACACGACGAAAAATGATAAACCCAAAACTGTCGTTCGTATCCTTATGCACTCAATCCACTTCAGCGAACCCAAAAAACAACTCCAGGTATACTTAATTAACTTTTTTTAACTAGAATGAACTAAAACCTCAGAAAAATCTATAATTTAAAATAATCACTGAAGACTCCTTGTCAAGATAATAATAAATATCCCCATTGCTGCGTCAATATTGAAGAACACCAAAGAACTACCTATATATACTGTATTGTTTTGCCCAAGTAATTTACAATAATCCTTCAACACAACCCCTAGCATATTTAAAGAAACCCATCTCAGTTGCCCTCAACTAAATGAACCAAAAAAATATTAATTAAAAATAACACAGCTCCACAAAAAAGAGTTGTCTACACCAGAAACTACGTTTTTGAGGTCGCGGAATCCGAATCCGGGGCTGGTTTGGCTCCATCATGTCAGATTTCGTCCCTAACCCCAAAAAACATGAAAATCGCTGATTCCAGTTAAAACAAGATTCGTACCCTTGGAAAGTAGTCATATCCTATGTTTTCGAGGTAGCTGAATGCGAATCCGAAGTCGATGTGGTTCTGTGACGCCAGGCTTCGTCTCTAACCTCAAACAAAATACGGTGAATTGGTAATTTTATTTAAAACGTGTATTTTTTCAATGCAAAGTGGTCATATCCCCTGTTTTCGAGGTCGCTGAGTACGAATTCGGAGTTATTGTGGTTTGATAACGGCAAACTTTGTCCCTAGCCTAAAAAAAGTACGGTTTATTGGTAATCTTATATAAATCATGTATTTTTTCAAGGCAATGCGATGATATCCTATGTTTTCGAAGTCGCTGAGTACGAATTCGCAGCAAGCTTCTTTCCATTCACGCTCTTTTTGAGTATCGCACTCTTTTAACTTTGAAGGATCAACGCAATGGATACCGCTTCCTTTTGACTTCTTTCTCTGTATCTTCTCTCTTCAATGTCCAAAAAAAGTCTGCCATCATGTTTATATCCCAACTCCCTTGATAGCGACGTTCCGTTTCTTTAATATCTTGATGGAATCTTTCCCCATGCTCTTCACTGTAATCGCCCGAATTCATTGGGAAATAGTCAATATGGGAATTCAATACATGTATCTTCAAGCTCATGCTACATCCCATTTCACCGAAATTTTGTATCATACTACTCACGATTCTTTTGTAATTAGCACTCTTGTGGTTCCCTAAAAAGTTTTCAGCAACTTTCTATAGGCTTAACCAAGCTTCTCTTCGCACTTTGTTCATAGTTCTGACAAAATTCTAATCCCTAAATATTTTCCAGATTTGAGGTCCATCGAATATTCCTGCTTTTAGTTTTGCATTCGATAGTTCTAGAAATTGCCCTTGAAGATATATAAAACAGCTATCTTCTTCTTCTAATGCTGATACAAACTGCTTCACTATGCTCAGTTTTATATGCAGAGGTGTCAATAAAACTCTCGCCGGATCCACCAGTGGGAGGTTGATGACGTTCTTTGATCCTGGATCAAAAGTTCCTCTGGCTGGCCAATTAATCTTTTTATAATAATTAGAACGGTCTCTACTATCCCACAAGCATAGGAAACATGGGTGTTTGTCGTTACCTCATTCCTGCCCCAGAATTATTCCCGATATTTTGAAATTCCCACAAGTCGGCCAATTGTGTTCTGAATCTTCTAATTTATCCAATACAAACTTGATATTTTCGTAGTTCTCTTTCAACGTAGTTGAATGTGCTACTGGTATGGGCGAAAAAACATTCGTATTGAGGAGCAAAACAGCTCTGAAACTTCTCTTACAGGAATCTATAAATAGTCTCCATACGATGGCTTTGTAAATGCCTGGTTTTATTTTATCCATTAATCCATTTATATCGTGACAGTAAACTAATGGAGGCTCTGTTTCTTTTGTGAAGTATTTCCTGAAATCTTTTTTCCTATTCCTATAGTCAGTTGCTTTCAGCATTCTTCTTCGCTAGCGTCTTCATGGGTCTTAGGGCTTTCTAGAGAAGAAATACATTAAATTCCTTCAATATATTGGTCAAATTTTTTGCACATCTGGATGGGCATGTTTACTGTTGAAACATCGAGGTAAGCAATTCTTCTCTCTTTTTTTTTTAAATCCAGTCGTATCGTTCTTGCAGTAATAGCAATCTCCTCGACAAGCGGGTTCTGACCATAAAGTTGGGCTTTCACATTCTAGATCTTTAATATTTTTACTTTTATGCCAATGAATCAGTTCTGATCCTCAATTCTCGTATATTTTATGAGGCACCCATTCTTTATCCTGATCAGCAACTGCGTGATTATAACAATCTTCGTAAATCCTTCTGATCTGCTCAGAAATTGTTCTAAGAGATTTCTCTGTTGCAATTATGTTTTAAGGTAGTAGCTTCAGGATCAACTTGTGATTTAGTAACTTCAGATTGTCGAGTTGAGGATATTTTTGTTTTATTTATGAATGCCATAAGTATATGATAGACCCACACATTAGGGATCCTCGTCCGATCGCAGGCAAGTCTGCCGTCCTGGGAGTGATAGCCCTCATACCTCCCCAGGGCTAGGTAGGACAGCTTTCCAACTTTGACGAGGACAAAGTCAACTCGTCGTCGGTCACACTATGGCTTCATCCTCACACCCTAATGCCCCCCCCCCCCCACCCGCAAGGCAGTACGCTCCTACTGGCTAATGGGATTTACCGCGGTCCTACTGGGAGCTGATGTCATTTTTTAGATGACAGTTGCTCCCAGTGGGACCCTGCGGTTGTTGTTAAGCTTTAGTTTTCAATTATATATATTAATCTTCTTGGTAAGCTTCTTGGTTGAAAATTCATCTGTTTGGTTAAAAATTTAACTATGTTGTTGAAAATTCATCCATTTTATTGAAAATTTGCCTTTTTTGGTAAAAAATTCATCTTTTGGATTGAAAATTCAAGTATTGGGTTGGGAATTAATTTTTTTATGAAAATTCATTATTTTAGTTGAAAATTAATTTATTCGCATAAAAATTGTACTATTTTGTTAAAAATTCCTCTTTTTTCTTGGATAAAAATTAATTATATCAACTGAAAAAGCAATTATTTCATTTTTTGTTTGAAATTTATCTTTTCTATTGAGTTTTTGTTTTCAAAAATAATTATTTAACTTTTAATAATGCAATAAAAAAGTTGAAAAACATTTGAAACAATAAACATTAGTTAATGATTTCTAATTGAAAGCGTTTGAAATTGAAGAAAACATATCTTTTGAAGGATTTATTTTTTCAAATCTGCAACTAAAAAGAGGACAATTTGAAATCGTTGTCTTATATTTTAATTGTTTTAAATTTTCTTGGGTGGGATTTAATTCAACATTGTTTAATTGCAAATCCTTTATTTGTCTTCTTTCAAATCTAAAATTATCAATAATATATTGCAAACAACTATTCACTTGCTGTCTTACTCAGGATAAACTTATTTATTATCTCAGCTATTTTACTAAAGAAAGAATGAAACAAATCAAACACAACAGTTCAGCAATAAAAACTCTAATTTTAAATTAAATTTATAGAAATCCAACCACAATTCAAGGATTGTCATATCTTTGAATTAACTATGTGGCGGTCAGGAGAAATAAGATAAGTTATAATCCATGCTTTAAAAAATTATAAAAGTTAAAAAAATAGTTCTGCTAGTAACTCCATTTATATTAATGTCAAACAGACCCTGAAAATCTGTTTAATTGTGAGGTATACGGTGAACGCAATTATGAATTTCAAACTACTGTCAAAATCAATCCTATTTCATTACTTATTTCGTTTGTAATAATATTTGCAGATAGATCAAAAATAACTATGGCTAGTTCAGCCATAAATTTTTTCCATGTAGTGTCAAGTGACAATAAAAATTATTATTATTTATCATTTATTGTCATTTAGACCGTTTAGAATTGAAAAATTAGAAATTTAGTGAAACTTCAAAGTTTAATTATTTTAAAAACTGTAAAAATATATTCTTCCCATTTGGAAACGTTCAAAATTAATGTATTCGAACTTGAAATGTCAAAAATTATACAATTCCCAACTTTGTTTTCATAAAACGAAGCATTGATAAATAATATCTTAAAACTAAGTCGTCGAAAATAAATAAATGTAAAATTGTGCAGGACGATTTTCAAAATTCAACGTTTAGACTTTGACAGAATCCAAGAAAAAAAAGAATCAAATTTTGTTGATACGTCACGGATATTTAATTGTTTTGTTTGGAATGCAGGTTCCTTTCGAATTTGCATCTGGTCCTAAAGCAGAAAAGTTCTTTGTGCCTGTAAGTTCTTTCTTCACATGTTCGGCAGTGATTCATGGACATTCCTCCTCAGATCTTATGAAATTGTCGCGAAGCCCTCTGTAAGACGCGTGAACTCGACTACTCCTTACGGTAAGGAATTAAGTTTCCCCGCCCGAGGCGAAGGTGAGTTCGGATCTGACCTTGGCGTGGAGGCTTAAAAACTTCCACGAGTATCGACAACCTGGAAGCCACAGCGATGACGACCCTTGATGGGTAAGAGTTCGTGATTAGTAAGGTGGAAGAGTCAGCGTGAATTCGACTAAGCAGCTAATTCCGGGTGGCGTTTGATTCCCAGAACAGCTCTTCGAGTCAAGACGTTATATACCGTATCGAAGGCTGAATGTTACCAGGGTATGGTGACTCATATGGTATCCAGGGATATCGAGCAACCTTCCAGGGTAAATTGCCTCATCCTCCATAAGCGAAGACAGAAGGAGGTACTATCGATAGGAACATCTTTTGCAAATCGAAACGACCCCTCAACCAGGGTTCCCTGAAAGGTCTGATGGCAGCATTCCTATTCAAGATAAGTACGCTAATAGGGACAAAGTTATCGATCCAAGTGACTCATATAGCCTCGCGCTTCAAAGCAACCTGCAACTGGCTATTGTAGCTGAGGGATTCCCGCAAGAGAAGCTTAAATCAGAAAAAGCCATGGCTTTTAAAGCCTAGTAACATTAACCCGAGGTTTGAGGATATCAACAGAAGAGAACAGAAGAGGTGTCTAGGACATAGCTCAATGAGTGAGTGAGCGGTTTGAATACATGGTAACGTGCCAGCCAAGTTTAGGGCATGCATACCTGAAACTTCCGAGTGACCATTATTCATTCTCGAAAGGTTGGAAGTCCAGAACATAACGTAAAAAGTGTAAGGGAGTGGTCCATCATGGATGGCAGGAAAGACGCCAAGATAAACCGGTTAGTCTTAAGTGCGGAGCCTTCAATGGTCGAAAGCATCCAAAAAGTCAACTATAAACCACATCAGGAATTGAGACGGATACAGATGAAAATACTTTCGAAACCGAAAGAACCCGCGAGGATAGTGGAAGCGTTAAATCCTCAGACTTAAAGATTATTCAAATTATTCTTCACCACTGTAAATCTGCTACGGCCATCTTAAGCAAACGTATTACAGCGGAACAGACGGCTTTTTCTCTGATTCAGCAACCTTGGCATTACAAGGCAGAATTGAAAGGTATGAGCCAGAAACAGGGTTCTATAATCTACAATAGAACTGATTAAAACCCCAGGACAGCAATATACGTTAGAAAGGATATCGATTATATTTTTTTGCCTAGGTTCTATACTAAAGATCTAGTCGCGATTGAAATCAAGTACCAAAGGAAAGGAAGCCGCCAGCCCAGGATAATTTGCTCAGCATACCTGCCCTTCGATTGTCCAGACCAAGGAGGGAAAATGGGAGGTGAAGACCGAGAATAAGGCGGAGATACGTTAAAACAAGGGTTCGTAATAAAAATTAGGCGATGTTTATTGTCACTTACAGAGGATCGTGATCCGATACCCGTACGCGGTTGGCGGATCATAGGCGTACGGAAGATTCCGTGTTCAATGATGATCCAACTGGACCCTGGTTGTGTACGTGGGTTCTTCCTCTGAAGTTGAGAGTCGGCGCGACGAACAAAAGGTCGAGAGAGTATGACGGTGAAGACGAGCGAGATCCTGGCACCATTCACACGCAGTTCATAATCCCTAGTTATGGCAGACGCAGCCAAGCCCAGACTGACGACGGTTTGATAAATTATTTCTGTAATTTTTGGGCTCACGTGTTAATATCGCTGTTTAATGGGATCATGGATCTGGACGTCAATTTCATGTTTTGTTAGTTGAGTCGTCGTATGTTCTTTTCCCTGGTATACTTTTATTTTGTCTTCTAAAAGTTTTTCTGATTGTGATTGTTGTTGGCTTTCGTGTAGCTCAACAATGCCTTGGCAAATTTCTGAACATTAAGTGTTTCGAGTTTTTGCCGGTTATCATAGGAATTACTACTTGTCGAATTATATCGATCGTTTCTCTATTCGCGACCATTAATTTTCGCGAAACGGGTTCATAAATTGAATATTTGGAATTCTGGATATTTTGCAGCAATTCCTTGCCATCGTACGAGTATGTCTATTGTTTTGGAATCTAGGTTGATAATTTGGTTGAAATCTAGGTTAAAAATTTCATTGGAAACCAAGTGGGAATCTAGGTCTGAAGTTAGGTCTGAAATTTTGCTGATATTCATTTGGAAAAGGTAGAAATGGAAATCGTTTTTTTTTATTGTTTTCCACCTGGTTATTTTGGTTCTGGTTTCCATTTTGGTTATCCTTCTGATCATTTCTATTTTCCCTTGAATCTTCTATATTATTCTCGGAATTATTTCTATCCCTGTTAATGTTATGACGTTTTTGTTGTTTTTTATCCTCAATTTTTTGTTCTGTTATTTGTAATACTTGCCCTTGAATTTCAGATTTGGCTAGCTCAGTTTCTGATTCTTCACCTAAGTCCTGTAATTTCTCAAAAGTTTCAAAATCGTTCTCTTGGATGTAACTTTGTAAATGATTTCCTAATTCCTGTCAGGTATGAGTGAATGTCTTGAGTCCGTTTTTGATAGTAGAATTAACTTTTTTGTCTGATCTCCTCTAAAAACCTTTCATTGATATATGTGGTTTTGAAATCTACAATAAAATCTTATAGTGTTCTCTAAGAATTTTTGTTTATTGAACACCAATCTTTATCATCTTCAAATTTACAACGCGTCCGAATTTCTTAAATGTCTCGATCATTTATTTTGTAACAACTTTTAAATTTTTTTTATTCTAAGAGAAAATTCGTGGGACTGTCTTCTTTATTATTTTGAAATTTAGTGAGCCAATTGCTAACCATTTCAAAAGACATTTGAATTAGGCCGAAAGTAAAATAAGTAGCTGAAATTGTATGACTATTTGAGTGATTGTCGGATTCGTAATCTGTGTCTGAATTATTGTGTATTTGCAAACGTCTGTTTGACCTGTTATTTTTGGTCAAGTGTCTCATGTGATCATTTTCTTCTTCTTTATCTATACTGTGTCCCTTAAGGGTTTATATGACTTCCATTTCTTACAATATTTCTGTCTGCTTATTTTATAAATCTTATCCTTACAATTTACAGTTATTTACACCTGTTTACAAAAAATCTTATATCGAGAACCTTATTTCTATTTTCGATGATAGCGCTATTTGGAACGTGTTAGCGATCGAGTGTGCGAGTGATCGAAAGCGAGAGTGCGAGAGAGAGAGAGCGATAACGCAAACGCAGCCTAATCTACTTAATTATATATCCATTACTTACAAATCTTTACGCTTCTAGTTTAAGCGAATTCCCTTTCCTTTTTCTTTCACTTCTCTTATACCTCCATTTTGTCACTTTTTTGCATCCATTCTTTCAATCTTTTTCATTCGCTTTTCTATCCTCCTCTCACTCCTTCATCCATTCTTCCCCCAAACTCTCCTCTCCTAGAATCTTTATCACATTCTCTTGACAGTTTCCTTTATCTTCCATACCTCTCCTACATTCTTCCCATACATCTCAGATAACAATACGTGCCGGCACGTAATCGGCCCAACGGGCTGGACACCAACCTGCCTGCTGAATGCAGGCATCAGGCCGACAGAGTCGGAATGCGACCGAAGGGCGGACAACGATCCGGCAGATTAGACGCCCGTCGGTCGTGCAAACGGGGAGGAACGACGGGCCTGCGACTTGCCCGACCGCTGCAGGCTGGTTGTGCGAGTAGATTGAGATCGCAAACGCGCATGCGCGTTTTGGATCAGCTGTTCTTGCCGTATGTAATGGCGTTCACCCGTGAATTTTGGCTCGGATCGACGACGTGAGTGAAAAGTGCTTTCGTTGGTTTCGTTCGTTCGGCCTGCTGTGCGTGGAAGATAAAATGGATAAGATATACCCTACTAAAAAAAAGACAGGACTTATGCATATTCTCTGCGTACTTATATTTCATTGTTAATATTGATATACTAAATGACTTTGAAAGTGAATCTGAAAATTTTGTTCGTTTTCTTTCTCTCGACAGACATCTTGGATTTCTCCAACCCAAACTATCAACCGGCATTTTACCGAACCGTCTGTCATGCAGTTTGCCGAACCGCGTCGCTTCCGCCTGTCAGGCTGGCTATATAGCCATCAATGGTCTGCACATTAAGGTGCCGCTTCTTTTGTGCCATTTCTTATGTTATTACTCTAGGCAGACGCGCCTAGTATGGGTAGATCCTCATGATCCCAAATTAATGTGTTATCTATCGGTTCGAAAGTTTTATTTGGAATTGTGTGGTATCCTGAGGTAAGGGTTGATCATTTCTAATTTGAGTTGGTTGGTTGTTTAACGTGGCTACCAAAAAATATAAAGGTTATTGAGTATAGGCCTACACTCATTTTCCTATAATGAATTTCATTTAATTTTTTTGCGAATGTGAATGAATAATTTCAAAATATTCAAAAAATTAATGCAAAAATAGGGAAACTACAAATAATGAAGCGGTTGATTTATTTAACGCAAGATGTAAGATTATTTCAAGGCATTCCACAGAATTTAACAGATTTTAAAGAATTTTAAAGGATTTTAAAAGAATTTAAAGACTCCAAATGAATTATCAGATTCTCTTATAGTAATTAGAGACCCTGAGATATCCCTTTTTATCTCGTATATGTTCCGGGTTAACTGGGGAATGACTTATGGTGATATTCTGCAAGGCAGAAATTTCAATATCCCAGGAGTATCCCCAGGATATCCGGAATGACTATAGGATGTTTCTAGAATATTCAAATATCCCAAGTCACATATTGAATTTTTTTATAATTCATTTGTTTATAATTTCGTAATTTACAATTTCAAATTATATGCCCTGGAACATGTGTGTGCCTACTTTCTCATGGGATAAATTTTATTACTTAATCTTCTTATTTACTCTTGGTTACCTTTTCCAATTTTACAATCTCTTTCAAATCTCTTCAAATCTTAGAATGTATGCTTTTATCGGTTTTAGGTGTTGTGCCTTATAACCCATTGACCATGTAATAACCTTAATCTTCTGAATCTAATGACTAGGTACTGACGAAAAGTTCGAAAGAATCGATAGTGAGCCAAAGTTACTGAGGACCAGGAATCGACCGCAGGCCGCTAGTCTTAAGAGATTCGTAATAATAATAAATTTAAAAGAAATATGTAATAAAATTTATATAAATAATAATTTACATCAGCAAACTGTCCATTGCTCCACTGCTCGAATTTCCGCCACTATCCACTCGTGGGACAGGAATCGTCTTGACATCGGAAGGGGGCAAATTGAACGACGAAGCTCTCGAACAATTATTGATATTGAAAATAAATAAAGAATACAGATTTAAAGAAGCGTTGAAAAAGCTTATTAAATTGGTGTGTCAATTAAACCCTTTTTCAAGTAATTTTGACGAATAGGAACCGAGATATCTTGTGAGAAAGTCCGACCTATTTTCCGTTTTTGACTAATTTTCGATTCTCAAATTTCAGTCTCTGCATGTTTGAGAAAAGTGAATCAATACATTCGAAGCTTCGATAAATAAAAACATTAAATTTTCTTTTGAAGTAAAGCCAATATAATAACAAAATATTAATTGGTTCTCGAATAATCACAAAGTATGAAAGCGTGCCTCAAAACTCAATCAGTCGGTCTCATATTCTATATCGGTCCCTAATTATAAAATATTTCAAGTCTTACGCAAACTTATCAATTTTAATATTTCTGAATGACAATATTAAGCCAAGAAGCAAGCTGTTTAGAGGAGTCGACCTGCTTCTGGAATTGCTATTGTCATTGAAAGGCTACTTTCTCCACCACTTGTCGTACTGCGTAAGAATTATTATTTTGTCATGAATTTAATTATTGAACTGAACTCGTATTATAAAACTGCATGTTCGGAGCCATTAAACTGTATCTCAAAAATATTAACTTTTTCAAAATTATGCTAACTGAGATCTCTATAGCCTCATCAAATCTTGAACGTGCTTTCTCACTTTTTTGGTAGAATTTGATTTTTGAGAACGCTTTTCTCTCTCCTGAAAAATTTGTCCCGATGGACACACATACTGCTGCTCTCCGCGACACCATTGATTTTTTCTTATAATAAAGTATCTGTAAATAAACTGCCCTCAAAAGTAAATAATTGAATATTTCACCATTTTGAAACATGTATTGCATGAAAGAATGTTGAAAGGATATCTTGAAAAGGGTGGTCAAAAAACCCTGTGTTTAGAGAGATTTTGCTCTCTAACTATTGAACCCGACTTAAGTTCCTTTTAAAAGGTGACTTACCTGTCATAGGATCTCGGAGTACTTTTTTGAATATAAAAAGACGGTATTTTGTTACGACTTTGTACTTTGGGGAACAATATTAATATTCTTGATGACTCATTTACCTTTTGGGTTCAAAATTCATTTCTTAGGTTGAAAATTCAACTACTAGGATAAAATTCCTTTTGAAACTATTAAAAATTTATTTAAATACATTCATTTAAATAAATTCAAATAAATTTAAAAATCTTAAATAGTTTTTTTAATTCAAAATTAATTTTTTTAACTAAAAATGTAACGTTTCCATTCTTTGTTGAAAATATATATTCTTTGATAAACATTCAAGCTTCTTGGTTAAAAATTCATAAATTTTGTTGAAAATTTGTCTTGTTTGGAAAAAATTCATCTTTGGGTTTGAAAATTCAACTATTGGGTTAAAAATTAATTTTTTTGGTTGAATATTCATTATTTTAGTTAGAAATTAATTTCTTTGCTAAAAATTTAAATAATTTGTTCAATATTGGTCGCTTTTTGTTGTGAAAAATAATTTTTTTACATGAATGTTTAACTATTCCATGTTTGATTTAACATTTGTCTTCTTTAGTTGAAAAATTGGCTATTTGATTGATTTCTGTATTTTGTTGAAATTTGGTCTTTGGTCGTAGAATATTAATCTTCTTGGGGACTAATCCATCTTTTTGGTTGAAAATTAATTTCTTTAGTTGAAGATTAAACTATAAGATTGAATATTCATGTATTTTGTTACCTCTTTTGGCGAATGATTAATCTTTTTGGTTAAACATTAATTTTTTTGCTTCAAAATTCATCTGTTTCGTTGAAAATTTAACTATGATGTTGAAAATTCATTATTTTGTTGGAAATTTGTCTTTTTTGGTGAGGAATTCATCTTCTGGATTGAAAATTCAACAATTGGATTACAAATTTATTTTTTAGTTGAAGATTTATTATTCTAGCAAAAAATTATTTTCGTTGCTTACAAATTTAACTATTGTGTTGAAAATTCACTTTTTTTAAATCAATTTTCTTTGTTGAAAATTAATTTTTTGGCTGAAAATGTTGCTATTTTTATTTTTGTTAAAAAATGTATCTTTTGTGGATTGAAAATTTCACTATTTTGTTAAAAATTCCTTCTTGTCCGACCCGCCTTTAAAACGCGCCATTGCATGCACGTGGAGCAAGCGTAATGTGGCTGCTTCCAGTCCAGTGACGTTCGCACATGCGCACTCCACCGCGGGCCAACATGAAACTTTACGCCCACCACATGAAACTTTACGCCCGCTACATAAAAATTTACGATTTGACTTTTTTGTTTGAAAAAATGGTGTTGTTAGTCTCCCGACAGTCTTCCTTCTGCAAAGTACTGTATTTCTTGCTTTCACCTATAATCTAAAATTGTGAAGTTCACCAAACATCCTCTATCTGCTGCACATGCTTGTTTTCAAAAAGATTGGACAAAAAGGAAAAAAATTTGTACCTCAAAGAGAAAATCCTGAAAAATCAAATCAATAAAACTGAAGTATATGTGAATAAAGTTACTTTTGTTTTCGGAACAGCCAACTGTGACCACAATTCAAGGATTTGCATATCTTTGAATCAGCTACGTGACACTGAGGCATACTCTGAACGCAATTATAAATTTCAAACCGCTGTCCAAATTAATCATATTCCATTACTTATTTCGTTTCTAATAATATTTGTAGATAGATCAAAAATAAATATTGCTGATTTCGCCGTAAATTTTTCCCTGTGGTGTCAAGTGACATTGAAAATTATTATCATTCATCATTTATTGTCACTTGGACCTTTTAGGATTGAAAAATTAGAAACTTTGTGAACATTTTAAGTTTAGTTATTCCAAAGACTGTGAAAATATATTCTTTCTAATTCGAAACTTCCAAAATTAAATTTTTCGATTTTGAAGTTTTAAAAATTCAACAATTCCAAACTCTGTTTTTATAAATGGAAGCATTTTTGAGTAAGATCTAGAAACTAAGTCGTTAAAAATAGATAATTGTAAAATTGTGCATGACGATTTTAAAAATTCAACGTTTAAACTTTGACAGAATCCAAGAAAAAGGGAATCAAATTTTGTTGATACGTCACAGATATTTTATTATTTTGTTTGAAAAGTAAATTCCTTACAAATTTGCTCTTTGGCTTTTTGAGGATTGAATTTGACGATAAATCTGGTCCTGGCACTTTATTTTCTTTCGTTGCTCCAATGCACCTGGATATTTCTCTGAGATTGAATATTTTAATTTGCTTCTCATCAGTGACTGCCAAGAAGTCATCAACTTCTTTCTCGATCTTGAGGATGAAGAGCGAAGACAGAGCGCACGGTTTGGGGGAGGCGAGTCAGTCGCGGCCCGGTCTGGGAGGATGAAGGAAAGTACGGGTAGACGTTTTTTTTTCTAGAAGCCGTATTTGTTTTGGCTAGGAGGGCATTCAGCTCAGCTGCGCCCTGTAACACGTTTCGTTGGCTTACTGGGAGTGACAGGTAGTTCCAGGTGATGTTCTTTTCATGAATGAATCATTTCCAGATCTTCAGGTCTTTTATGTTAGATGGCGGATCAGTTTCAAGAAAGGGTGCATCTCCTGGGAATGATTGTGTCGGGACTTCAAATTCAAAGTGAGGTCGGAGGAGTCTGCATTTTTCGGAAGAACTTCTGCAGAACTAACTTTAGTTCTCGGGGGCTGCGGAAGGTGGGGCCGTGCCTCTCGAAGTTCCCTAAGTATACGAGGTGGGGTACGTCGTTCTCCGGAGTAGAAAAACTCATTTCATGAAAAAAGCTTTAGGTTTTGCGTGTTCACGCAAAGGGTCGAAATCACGGTCTCCAAGAGTCAAGAGATGGGCATGATTGGATTTGACTGATCTTTCATAAAATCTCTTGGCAGTGTCCTAGATGTTCTTTGGAATCGTCGGTAAATTAAATTCTTCGTGCAGAAAGGCCATTTTGGTGTACTTTTTCGTTCTTTTGATATGCCAGAGGAACTTACTCCGAACTATCTAGATTTGTTCATTGCATTTCTCGGCTTTCTGTCAGTTCTTACCCAGATATTTAACTGAGATCTTCCAATTTATTTGCTGCTCTAACATTCTTCACAGTTCCGGAATAAGTTTTTTCTGATAGTGAAAAGAACCGATTCACGGTTCGCGGTGTTTGTAATCAATTGATTTCTTGAGTAATCCTTTGCGTGAGACACCACATCTAGAAAAACGGCTCCAGTGTTCATTTTCCAGTTATAATGATGATTTTCATTTTCCACAAGTTTGAGAATAACGTGTTGTGTGGAATATTCTTTTCTAAAACCAAACTGTTCTGATCTCAGGATGTCGCCTTCCTCTAGATTCTAGTG